>JAINUT010002299.1:0-239102 GCA_020205555.1 Panax stipuleanatus
GAGTCCTATGAATTCGTTCTAGTTTGATTAGCATCAAAAGGAGCTGCAAACCTATCACTAGTGCCTTCAAAAACGATCCGTACATCTCACACAAGTCTTCATTTAGGGAGACCTTCTTAATGTTTCATTAGTTCTCTCAAATTGTCAAAATATAGGTGATTATGAGTCTTATTACTTCGTTCTAGTTGAAATTAGCATCAAAAGGAGCAATCACATCACTATTGTGACGCCCCCAAATCCACGTTCCTTCGAAACCTCTGATTCGGTGCAGTCACGATACTACTATCGCCAAACTATTACATCTTTTATTCATTACTAAAAGAATATAACTTGCTTTATTATAATTTAGAATATAATTTCTATTTATATCCAAGATCTCGTCTATACATCATATTCGATGTTACTAAAATGCGGAATAATTTAAACTTTTCAATATCCTTTGAATAAAATCTTTTTATTGATTTCATAACTTTGAATCAAATACAATCCTTGAATCAACTATATACTATGATTCATTCTATTAGAACTACCGTATGAAGGTTTACAACTCAACTCGATATCCTCTATGTATTATCTAATACATCTTTATAGTACGACAAGCATTAAACCTCGTAAACAAATATCAAGTACAACTACTAGAACCTAGACATGGTTCGAGTAATAATCTAATCAGTATTCTCCATTGTGATACTATTTATCTTTATCAATCAAGAAGCACGAAGTCTTTATCGTAAGTCCTTAACCTGCAAAAGTGGTTATTTGCAAGAGTGAGCTTGACAGCTCAGCAATTCTAACAGTTTTCATGCATCACATAGCATACAACATTATACTCAGTTCATGCATTTATAAATAATTTATATTTACTACGCATGTTAATTTTCACATAACAAGTATATCATCAAAGATCAACTTTCAATCTCATTTATATCTCATATACAGTTCATATATAAGTTCACATTATCACAGCATAATATAATTCAACTAACAGTTATTGAATTCATATATCAAATAGGAACTGAAAGACTTGCCTGATTCGTAGTTTAACAACTACGACTTAACTGCTTAAGAATCTCTGCACTTTGTGTAATCCTACACAGTTATATTAATCATAGAGATCACACCCATCAGTTATACACTTCCATACATTCTCAATGTAATAATAAAGGTTACATTGTTGTCTAACTTGTTTCTTAGAACCTTGTTTCACTTTTCAAAACCCTTGTCATACTTAACTAGTCATGCAAGGCTACTATGTTCATCATATAGTCATAAACCAGTAGGGGTCAGACCATGATTTGCAGTTTAAGTAATAATACAAGTCTACTACAAAATCAAGAACAAACAGACTGCATAAATCCTGAAAACAGGATGGCGCAGCTGCGCAGGTATTGGCCTTAAGAGTGGCGCAGCTGCGCCACTCACTGGTCAAACCAGAAATGACATTTCATGCTGCTTGGACAACCCGAATTCAATCAATATCATTCAAGTTACTGATATTAATCAATACGTATGCTCTATGGTTATAATTTCAAGTTCGAAACCTAGGATGCTCATCCTAATCCAATTAAGGCCATATGCCGATAAACTTTAAATAAATCAAGCCCACGTTACTAATGGTCCATTACTAAAGTCATATCAACACACCACGAGGCTAAACAATACTAAGTATACATGCTCGTGCGTTCATCACACATGTATATGTTAATCACATAGTTTATGCTTTAGAATTTTATTTCTTGAATACGTTGGCATAGGTGATATCCATGCTCCATCAAATGATGCTCATGTCAACATGTCTATAGGCATAATGACATCCTAATGCATATGCTTGCATGATCACAACATAATTCATATGGTAATTGATGTCCTTAGCTTTTCATTGGAAATCACACTAAGTCAACAAGGAATCATAATACATGCATGGCATCTATATGTATTTCATATACACTAGAAACTCATATTTAAACCACATAAATATTCTCAAATGGTCAGAATCTAAAAGACATTAGTCTTGGTTAAGTTCGTTTTCGAAAGTCTTAAGTTTATCATTTCGAAAATTATCTTAACTTCTAATACTAGTGTACGGTTAATACTTTAAGCATGCATTTCATGTCAATATAAACCATACTATCATGTTTAAAATATCAGATTATATACATATTACATATGTGTCCAAGTTCACAATCGAAACTATAAGTTTCATTTCAAAACTATAAGTTTTTCTTCAATCGTGTGTACTAATATCGTTACACATGCTCATTTCATATCAAGGTAATCATATATGTATGTTATCTATGTCCACATGCTTGTTCTAATTATATAACTTATGCTAGCATATAACAGAACCTGCAACAGAAAACAAAACCCAGAAACTGGTCCCGGCGCAGCTGCGCAGAGCCCCAGTTCAAAACTGGCGCAGCTGCGCAGGGCCTTGCCCAACTCAAGTCTGGTACCGGCGCAGCTGCGCTGCTGGCCAGTACAAAACTGGCGCAGCTGCGCCACTGGCCGGCCAGAGACAGTGACTGCTCTGCTTCGGCAGAACTTAGCCCAAACTCAAAATTTCGCAAAGATTATCATTCTAAGCTACTACATTACAGTTCTATCATGATTATAAGCTAGCATAGCAACTAATAATCATACTCCAATCAAGTTATCAATAAATCTATGCTTAATTCAAGAATCAAGAAATTAAAAATCTTAGAAATTGCAGAAAACATGAATTGAAGAACATGAGGGGTTATACCTCTGCTAATGTGTATCAAGCTTGCTGAAATCTTCAACTCAATTCTAGAATGCTATTACTAAGGTATGCAATGCCCTCCACTTAACACTTAAGCAAAAGCTCAGCAAAATGAAAAGATGAAGGAGAAGAGCTTCATTTTATAGGCAAATGTTTACACAGACATTACAATTCCACCTCAAATTAAACCAAAGGAATGCAAGCTTGTTCAATGGATAAGGGAGAGTTGGTGAGAGTGGGTGGAACTCATCATGAATTCCTCACCCTTGCTCATCATTTGCTAGAAATTGCTGAGTTTGATGCATAGGAATAGACTAGCTTTCATGAGTTATGCACGTGAGAAGGAATTGGGTCACTTAATTAGGGACAAGGAGAGAACTCAGCAACTTGTTTTCCCACATACTAATGTTATATATGTATACATATAGTATATACTTAGGCTATATATATTTATTCCATATATATTTAAGTTATACACATTCCCTTTTATATAACATAAGTTATAAATTAGTGTGTCACAATGTAGTCTCAATAATACTATCATGTATTAAATTTTAACTTGCACATATAAATTCATGTACATTTCATTCTACCGGATATAATTCTATCGGGTATCATCACAGTGTATTGTCTCCTCTATTAGTAAATTCAATAATTGTTTACCATATATTTATGATATATTATTTTATTGTATACTTAATATACACATTGTCAAACCCACATTTCATGTACCTATTACAACTCAATAACTTTACTATATAGTTTATATTCATATATAGCATAGTCGCATTGCACTTTATACTTCGCATAACATATATTTAACTATCATACGTTATACTTTAATATCACATGGTTGTACATAGAAATTAATAAATTACTTATCTTATCAATTAATTAATAATAATATTAATTAATCCATTTCTCATTAATCGATGGAATTATAATTCCCACGCTAATTGATTAACACTTTATATGATTTATTATCACGTTAAATAAATATAAATCTTTTTATATTTATAAATCATTTACTCATTAATCATATTATCAAATAATTACTTGATAATAGTATATTGTTTATAACAATAATTAATATTATAAGACAATTTATCTCATCACAAATCCGATTATACTTATAATCGATTTCCTTATTATTATACTATCACTAGCCATAATAATTTAACATACTATCATAATAACAATTAACAATTAATTTAGATTAATTGTTTAATTAATAATTCCTCCATCATTAAATTAGTCAATTCATTACTGAATCTATTATTGTGCCACACAAGGCATCTCTCACAAGCTCAAACTTAAGCTTATCATTATTCTCATCACTTACTCATTTCTCACCACATTACTACTTATAACATGTTCAATTAAATTAGAACTATTAAATCCAAGGTCCACATATAAATATTTTATAAATCAAATATTCAAATATTATATATAACCTTTACGGAAATATAATAACTCAAGCTATTAAAATGTTAAATTACTTCAATTAATTATACTTATAATAAGTATAACCTTTACGCTTATAATAATTAATATATACTCTATTAATTATTCTAATAATAATATTCACGATCAAATAATAACTTAAGTTATTTAATATATTAAAATAACTTAGTTTCCTTTCATTAATTAAACTCCCTTGAAAATACATTAGAAATTATGTATTTAGCCATAACATAAATATTATGTTTTCTCCAAATAAGCACATTCGTTATTAGAAAATAATTTACTTATTGTCTCATGATATTATTCTTAATATAATACCAAATAACTATATGTACGACACATGTACATATATTATATATAGAAAATAGATAATAAGTTTATTTTCTATTATAATAAATCGTTTCCATCAATTTAATTACATATATCAAATACGTTTTAATATATTTACTATATTAACCAATCACACCTCATACAAAAACATATAAGGTAATATTATTATTCAAAAATAACATTTCCTCCTTTTATTAAAATAATTCAATATTAGAAATTATTTTAATACCCTTTATTAGGAAAATCATATCTCTTTCTTTTTCTTTATACAACACATAATCCTTAATTCACCATTTTATTTGAGTGAATTAACTTATTTATTCAAATTACTATCTCACCACTGCCACACAAGGTTTTATAATATAATATTCCATAATATCACTTAATTAACCAATATTTATTCCGAGTTAATTAATTTCTCATTCAAATCATGCTTTGCTAACTTAACCCATTCATGACCCACATTTTAATTACTAATATACATATTCCCAAGTTCAGATTACACAACTCTCAGAATTTTCTACAGACCGGCGCAGCTGCGCTGGTCATAAGCTTGGAAGTGGCGCAGCTGCGCCACCTCAAGTTCATAGGCAGACAAGTTCTGCTATAGCAGAACCATAATCTCAATTCTTAAATACTTGAACATGCTTTTTAATGTGCTATCTTGCTACATCGGTTAACCAACATATTTTATTACCTCCTTCAAATGATTCAAAGTTTAAATTATAAGTTCAAACTCTATTCCCCTATAAGGTTCTCATATATATATCTAATTCCTTCCACATAATTCAAGATATATATATATAACACATATGTATATTCCGTTAATGTTCACTTCTCGTGGTATATTAAATCAACTAGTAATTCACTAACCAATGTTTATCTAAAGATATATTGGTTCTATTCTCTCTCTCTTCAACAACATACATATACTCCAGAAGATGGTGATTATCAAATATATTTAATGTCACCAATCTTACTATGATAAATAATTATATAAATTATTTAATACCGAATAGATAAATCTTATCCATCTTCTTGCTAATTCATCTCTATAATAAATAATAAATATATATTAATAATATATTTATAAATCACAAAATCACATATTACATAGTTCATATTACCCTATGTAACACAATACTACATACCTCGTATCACACATATATATTCTTATTCGAATCCATCTCATACCTTAAGAATTTTATTTATTAAATCCTTAATTAATAATATCTGAAAATTCGGGTTCTTACATCCTCTCCCCCTTATAAGGATTCCGTCCTCGGAATCACCGAAACTTCCTCTACTCGGTGCTATTCCGATTATTACATATTCTCTTGAATAATTTTTATTCATTCTCTTTTCAGAAGTTTTATTATAACTTGCTCACTTGCATTCTACCACATTCTCCTTTCTAAGGAACATTCTACTTACTACATTCATCCTTTAAAAGGATAAGAATCTTCCGTGATTTTTCAATAATCGGGAAGTAGTATGGATAACTCAGATTCCAATTTATGCTGAGGGGTCACAAGACCGTGAACTTTTCTCCAGGTTTACTAATGCTTCAACACAATTCTTCACACTGCAAACCAGAGTGTTTATCAATCACAAAGACTGAAAACACCCTCCACGCGTACTCTAGGTGGCCAGCCTATTGTACCACTACGTTGGGCCGCAACGTAGTGTTTTGTAACGACTATATGCGTTACGTTCGGAACCATTGTCCCCGAAAACATGTCCCCTTTATAGGGTTGTTCACCTCAGCTTTTCAACATCTAAATCCGCACCAGAGCAATCCGGTTTGGCATAAATACACAAGAATGCTTGAATTCTATAATCCCTTTCCAACAGTCGCCTAGCCGAATCAAATAGCTTAGACTCTCATCAACAATTCGGACATCAATCAAAATAATTTAGTCAACTTTTCATAATTCGAAAGAAAAACCAAAAACCGTTTTATGACGTCATGATGCCGCACCAACTTAATAGTACGTTGAGGATTCCGCCATTTTATGACTTTATCATATTACATCATACCATAGTGGGCTGACGATCTTTCGATCACAACCAACACTAAGTTCGATTGTATTGATGACTCCATCGTTTCCCATTCTACATCATATCAAATGATGCACATGGTCAAAATACATTTTGAAAGATTGTCAAATCATTTTTGTCTTAGCCGAAACAAATAGCGTAGACATACGAATAACGGTGTTGTTTTTAAAACTCATTAGTTCAGTTACCTGACCCAATGTTTTCTCAAGAAAACCGAAGTGCAAACACTAGCACGAAGTCAATAATTATTGAAAATCTAGCGTAGCTAGAGGATTTAGGAAAATCCAATTTCTCCATCGCTTCAATCTCTTACCACCATCAATGCTTACTATTCCAAAACTCTTATATAATATATCTATTCTCAGTACAGTTCACCAACTTACCACACCATGGAAGTTCAGGAACTTACCACAATCATATGGGTGTAGGAACTTATCCTAGTCAGACCAAAGTCGTCCATTCGCTGAGGGGTCCCATCATACGATTATGAGTCACGAACTTGTCATAGGCATGAGTTTTAAGAACTCGCACCTAATCTTAATATTATCTAATTATATCTTAGAAATCTCTATCTATCAAAATAAATATGAGAAAAGAATCACCTTTCCGCCATATGTATAATGATACCGCGACACTAACATTCCAACGATTATCAATGTGACGCACTCAGTGCAAGCACAAAACTTCTGCCCATACAAAAGTTTGTACAACTAAGCCATCACATGAGTCCTCAATGGAATTCCAACACTTAACTATATCTTACTCTATCACTTGCTCATTACGAGCTTTCTACATTTCATCACATACAACTCCTCATGAGTTCATCTCGTACTTTATCATAGTACATTCTCTTATAGCATCAAGCTATACATACTTAGTCATTACAGACTATCTATCATTTCACAGTTCAATCTGATCACGTCGTGATCATCACTATACCTTAGGGTTCTTTCCCTATTATCAACCAAACTCCATCTGAGTTCATTCTCATTATCTTTGTCATATACATCTTATAGACATCATCTTAACATTTTCATTACCGGAGTTAGGAAACTCCTGATTCTCATTCTCTAGATATTTCAAGATTCTTCTTTGAATCTTCACGTATATATTTTAATCTTATCTTTCACTCTCTCAGGTTATAGTCTAAGGTACACTTACCTAAGGTTTATAACCTACAGCTTTGATACCAACCTGTGACGCCCCCAAATCCACGTTCCTTCGAAACCTCTGATTCGGTGCAGTCACGATACTACTATCGCCAAACTATTACATCTTTTATTCATTACTAAAAGAATATAACTTGCTTTATTATAATTTAGAATATAATTTCTATTTATATCCAAGATCTCGTCTATACATCATATTCGATGTTACTAAAATGCGGAATAATTTAAACTTTTCAATATCCTTTGAATAAAATCTTTTTATTGATTTCATAACTTTGAATCAAATACAATCCTTGAATCAACTATATACTATGATTCATTCTATTAGAACTACCGTATGAAGGTTTACAACTCAACTCGATATCCTCTATGTATTATCTAATACATCTTTATAGTACGACAAGCATTAAACCTCGTAAACAAATATCAAGTACAACTACTAGAACCTAGACATGGTTCGAGTAATAATCTAATCAGTATTCTCCATTGTGATACTATTTATCTTTATCAATCAAGAAGCACGAAGTCTTTATCGTAAGTCCTTAACCTGCAAAAGTGGTTATTTGCAAGAGTGAGCTTGACAGCTCAGCAATTCTAACAGTTTTCATGCATCACATAGCATACAACATTATACTCAGTTCATGCATTTATAAATAATTTATATTTACTACGCATGTTAATTTTCACATAACAAGTATATCATCAAAGATCAACTTTCAATCTCATTTATATCTCATATACAGTTCATATATAAGTTCACATTATCACAGCATAATATAATTCAACTAACAGTTATTGAATTCATATATCAAATAGGAACTGAAAGACTTGCCTGATTCGTAGTTTAACAACTACGACTTAACTGCTTAAGAATCTCTGCACTTTGTGTAATCCTACACAGTTATATTAATCATAGAGATCACACCCATCAGTTATACACTTCCATACATTCTCAATGTAATAATAAAGGTTACATTGTTGTCTAACTTGTTTCTTAGAACCTTGTTTCACTTTTCAAAACCCTTGTCATACTTAACTAGTCATGCAAGGCTACTATGTTCATCATATAGTCATAAACCAGTAGGGGTCAGACCATGATTTGCAGTTTAAGTAATAATACAAGTCTACTACAAAATCAAGAACAAACAGACTGCATAAATCCTGAAAACAGGATGGCGCAGCTGCGCAGGTATTGGCCTTAAGAGTGGCGCAGCTGCGCCACTCACTGGTCAAACCAGAAATGACATTTCATGCTGCTTGGACAACCCGAGTTCAATCAATATCATTCAAGTTACTGATATTAATCAATACGTATGCTCTATGGTTATAATTTCAAGTTCGAAACCTAGGATGCTCATCCTAATCCAATTAAGGCCATATGCCGATAAACTTTAAATAAATCAAGCCCACGTTACTAATGGTCCATTACTAAAGTCATATCAACACACCACGAGGCTAAACAATACTAAGTATACATGCTCGTGCGTTCATCACACATGTATATGTTAATCACATAGTTTATGCTTTAGAATTTTATTTCTTGAATACGTTGGCATAGGTGATATCCATGCTCCATCAAATGATGCTCATGTCAACATGTCTATAGGCATAATGACATCCTAATGCATATGCTTGCATGATCACAACATAATTCATATGGTAATTGATGTCCTTAGCTTTTCATTGGAAATCACACTAAGTCAACAAGGAATCATAATACATGCATGGCATCTATATGTATTTCATATACACTAGAAACTCATATTTAAACCACATAAATATTCTCAAATGGTCAGAATCTAAAAGACATTAGTCTTGGTTAAGTTCGTTTTCGAAAGTCTTAAGTTTATCATTTCGAAAATTATCTTAACTTCTAATACTAGTGTACGGTTAATACTTTAAGCATGCATTTCATGTCAATATAAACCATACTATCATGTTTAAAATATCAGATTATATACATATTACATATGTGTCCAAGTTCACAATCGAAACTATAAGTTTCATTTCAAAACTATAAGTTTTTCTTCAATCGTGTGTACTAATATCGTTACACATGCTCATTTCATATCAAGGTAATCATATATGTATGTTATCTATGTCCACATGCTTGTTCTAATTATATAACTTATGCTAGCATATAACAGAACCTGCAACAGAAAACAAAACCCAGAAACTGGTCCCGGCGCAGCTGCGCAGAGCCCCAGTTCAAAACTGGCGCAGCTGCGCAGGGCCTTGCCCAACTCAAGTCTGGTACCGGCGCAGCTGCGCTGCTGGCCAGTACAAAACTGGCGCAGCTGCGCCACTGGCCGGCCAGAGACAGTGACTGCTCTGCTTCGGCAGAACTTAGCCCAAACTCAAAATTTCGCAAAGATTATCATTCTAAGCTACTACATTACAGTTCTATCATGATTATAAGCTAGCATAGCAACTAATAATCATACTCCAATCAAGTTATCAATAAATCTATGCTTAATTCAAGAATCAAGAAATTAAAAATCTTAGAAATTGCAGAAAACATGAATTGAAGAACATGAGGGGTTATACCTCTGCTAATGTGTATCAAGCTTGCTGAAATCTTCAACTCAATTCTAGAATGCTATTACTAAGGTATGCAATGCCCTCCACTTAACACTTAAGCAAAAGCTCAGCAAAATGAAAAGATGAAGGAGAAGAGCTTCATTTTATAGGCAAATGTTTACACAGACATTACAATTCCACCTCAAATTAAACCAAAGGAATGCAAGCTTGTTCAATGGATAAGGGAGAGTTGGTGAGAGTGGGTGGAACTCATCATGAATTCCTCACCCTTGCTCATCATTTGCTAGAAATTGCTGAGTTTGATGCATAGGAATAGACTAGCTTTCATGAGTTATGCACGTGAGAAGGAATTGGGTCACTTAATTAGGGACAAGGAGAGAACTCAGCAACTTGTTTTCCCACATACTAATGTTATATATGTATACATATAGTATATACTTAGGCTATATATATTTATTCCATATATATTTAAGTTATACACATTCCCTTTTATATAACATAAGTTATAAATTAGTGTGTCACAATGTAGTCTCAATAATACTATCATGTATTAAATTTTAACTTGCACATATAAATTCATGTACATTTCATTCTACCGGATATAATTCTATCGGGTATCATCACAGTGTATTGTCTCCTCTATTAGTAAATTCAATAATTGTTTACCATATATTTATGATATATTATTTTATTGTATACTTAATATACACATTGTCAAACCCACATTTCATGTACCTATTACAACTCAATAACTTTACTATATAGTTTATATTCATATATAGCATAGTCGCATTGCACTTTATACTTCGCATAACATATATTTAACTATCATACGTTATACTTTAATATCACATGGTTGTACATAGAAATTAATAAATTACTTATCTTATCAATTAATTAATAATAATATTAATTAATCCATTTCTCATTAATCGATGGAATTATAATTCCCACGCTAATTGATTAACACTTTATATGATTTATTATCACGTTAAATAAATATAAATCTTTTTATATTTATAAATCATTTACTCATTAATCATATTATCAAATAATTACTTGATAATAGTATATTGTTTATAACAATAATTAATATTATAAGACAATTTATCTCATCACAAATCCGATTATACTTATAATCGATTTCCTTATTATTATACTATCACTAGCCATAATAATTTAACATACTATCATAATAACAATTAACAATTAATTTAGATTAATTGTTTAATTAATAATTCCTCCATCATTAAATTAGTCAATTCATTACTGAATCTATTATTGTGCCACACAAGGCATCTCTCACAAGCTCAAACTTAAGCTTATCATTATTCTCATCACTTACTCATTTCTCACCACATTACTACTTATAACATGTTCAATTAAATTAGAACTATTAAATCCAAGGTCCACATATAAATATTTTATAAATCAAATATTCAAATATTATATATAACCTTTACGGAAATATAATAACTCAAGCTATTAAAATGTTAAATTACTTCAATTAATTATACTTATAATAAGTATAACCTTTACGCTTATAGTAATTAATATATACTCTATTAATTATTCTAATAATAATATTCACGATCAAATAATAACTTAAGTTATTTAATATATTAAAATAACTTAGTTTCCTTTCATTAATTAAACTCCCTTGAAAATACATTAGAAATTATGTATTTAGCCATAACATAAATATTATGTTTTCTCCAAATAAGCACATTCGTTCATTAGAAAATAATTTACTTATTGTCTCATGATATTATTCTTAATATAATACCAAATAACTATATGTACGACACATGTACATATATTATTTATAGAAAATAGATAATAAGTTTATTTTCTATTATAATAAATCGTTTCCATCAATTTAATTACATATAGCAAATACGTTTTAATATATTTACTATATTAACCAATCACACCTCATACAAAAACATATAAGGTAATATTATTATTCAAAAATAACATTTCCTCCTTTTATTAAAATAATTCAATATTAGAAATTATTTTAATACCCTTTATTAGGAAAATCATATCTCTTTCTTTTTCTTTATACAACACATAATCCTTAATTCACCATTTTATTTGAGTGAATTAACTTATTTATTCAAATTACTATCTCACCACTGCCACACAAGGTTTTATAATATAATATTCCATAATATCACTTAATTAACCAATATTTATTCCGAGTTAATTAATTTCTCATTCAAATCATGCTTTGCTAACTTAACCCATTCATGACCCACATTTTAATTACTAATATACATATTCCCAAGTTCAGATTACACAACTCTCAGAATTTTCTACAGACCGGCGCAGCTGCGCTGGTCATAAGCTTGGAAGTGGCGCAGCTGCGCCACCTCAAGTTCATAGGCAGACAAGTTCTGCTATAGCAGAACCATAATCTCAATTCTTAAATACTTGAACATGCTTTTTAATGTGCTATCTTGCTACATCGGTTAACCAACATATTTTATTACCTCCTTCAAATGATTCAAAGTTTAAATTATAAGTTCAAACTCTATTCCCCTATAAGGTTCTCATATATATATCTAATTCCTTCCACATAATTCAAGATATATATATATAACACATATGTATATTCCGTTAATGTTCACTTCTCGTGGTATATTAAATCAACTAGTAATTCACTAACCAATGTTTATCTAAAGATATATTGGTTCTATTCTCTCTCTCTTCAACAACATACATATACTCCAGAAGATGGTGATTATCAAATATATTTAATGTCACCAATCTTACTATGATAAATAATTATATAAATTATTTAATACCGAATAGATAAATCTTATCCATCTTCTTGCTAATTCATCTCTATAATAAATAATAAATATATATTAATAATATATTTATAAATCACAAAATCACATATTACATAGTTCATATTACCCTATGTAACACAATACTACATACCTCGTATCACACATATATATTCTTATTCGAATCCATCTCATACCTTAAGAATTTTATTTATTAAATCCTTAATTAATAATATCTGAAAATTCGGGTTCTTACAACTATCGCGTTCAAAACGATGCGTAGATCTCACACAGGTCTTCATTTAGGGAGACCTTCATATTGTTCCATTGGTTGTTTCAAATTTACAAAGAAAGAGGTGATTAAGAGTTGTATTACTTCGTTCTAGTTTGATTAGCATCAAAACGAGAAACCCATGACTATCGCGTTCAAAACCATGCGTTCATATCACACAATTATTCATTTAGGGTTACCTTCTTATTGTTTTATTGGTGCACTAAAATTGTCAAACAAAGTGGTGATTAGGAGTCCTATAACTTCGTTCTAAGTTTGATTAGCATCAAAAGGAGCAATCCCATGACTATCGCGGTAAAAATGATGCGTACATCTCACACAAGTTTTCATTTAAGGAGACCTTCTTATTGTTTCATTGGTTCTCTAAAACTGTGAAAGAAGGAGGTGATTAGGTGTCTTATTACTTCTTTTTAATGTGATTTGCATCAAAAGGAGCAATCCCATGACTATCGCGTTAAAAACGATGTGTACATCTCACACAAGTCTTGATTTAGGAAGACCTTCTTATTGTTTCATTGGTTCTGTCAAATTGTCAAAGAAAGAGGTGATTATGAGTCCTATGAATTCGTTCTTGTTTGATTAGCATCAAAAGGAGCAGCAATCCTATCACTAGTGCCTTCAAACGATCCGTACATCTCACACAAGTCTTCATTTAGGGAGACCTTCTTAATGTTTCATTAGTTCTCTCAAATTGTCAAAATATAGGTGATTATGAGTCCTATTACATCGTTCTAGTTGAAATTTCCATCAAAATGGAGCAATCCCATCACTATCGCGTTCAAAACAATGCGTAGATCTCACACAGGTCTACATTTAGGGAGACCATCATATTGTTTCGTTGGCTGTTTCAAATTTACATAGAAAGAGGTGACTAAGAGTTGTATTACTTCGTTCTAGATTGATTAGCGTCAAAACGAGAAACCCATGACTATCGCGTTCAAAACCATGCGTTCATATCACACAATTCTTCATTTAGGGATACCTTCTTATTGTTTCATTGGTGCACTAAAATTGTCAAAGAAAGATGTGATTAGGAGTCCTATAACTTCGTTCTAAGTTTGATTAGCATCAAAAGGAGCAATCCCATGACTATCGTGTTAAAAATGATGCGTACATTTCACACAAGTCTTCATTTAAGGAGACTTTCCTATTTTTTCATTGGTTCTCTAAAATTGTGAAAGAAGGAGGTGATTAGGAGTCTTATTACTTCGTTCTAATGTGCTTAGCATCAAAAAGAGCAATCCCATGACTATCGCGTTAAAAACGATGTGTACGTCTCACACATATCTTGATTTAGGAAGACCTTCTTATTGTTTCATTGGTTCTCTCAAATTGTCAAAGAAAGAGGTGATTATGAGTCCTATGAATTTGTTCTAGTTTGATTAGCCTCAACAGGAGCAGCAATCCTATCACTAGTGCCTTCAAAACATTCCGTACATCTCACACAAGTCTTCATTTAGGGAGACCTTCTTAATGTTTCATTAGTTCTCTCAAATTGTCAAAATATAGGAGATTATGAGTCCTATTACTTCGTTCAAGTTGAAATTAGCATCAAAAGGAGCAATCACATCACTATCGCGTTCAAAACGATGCGTAGATCTCACACAGGTCTTCATTTAGGGAGACCTTCATATTGTTTCATTGGTTGTTTCAAATTTACAAAGAAAGAGGTGATTAAGAGTTGTATTACTTCGTTCTAGTTTGACTAACGTCAAAATGAGAAACCCATGACTATTGCGTTCAAAACCATGCGTACATATCACACAATTCTTCATTTAGGGATACCTTCTTATTGTTTCATTGGTGCACTAAAATTGTTAAAGAAAGAGGTGATTTGGAGTCTTATAACTTCGTTCTATGTTTTATTAGCATCAAAAGGAGCAATCCCATGACTATCGCGTTAAAAACGATGCGTATATCTCACACAAGTTCATTTAAGGAGGCCTTCTTATTGTTTCATTGGTTCTCTAAAATTGTGAAAGAAAGTGGTGATTAGGAGTCTTATTACTTCGTTCTAATTTGATTAGCATCAAAAGGGGCAATCCCAAGACTATCGCGTTAAAAATGATGTGTACATCTCACACAAGTCTTGATTTAGGGAGTCCTTCTTATTGTTTCATTGGTTCTGTCAAATTGTCAAAGAAAGAGATGATTATGAGTACTATGAATTCGTTCTAGTTCGATTAGCCTCAAAAGGAGCAGCAATCATAGCACTAGTGCCTTCAATACGATCCGTACATCTCACACAAGTCTTCATTTAGGGAGACCTTCTTAATGTTTCATTAGTTCTCTCAAATTGTCAAAATATAGGTGATTATGAGTCCTATTACTTCGTTCTAGCTGAAATTAGCATCAAAAGGAGCAATCTCATCGCTATCGCATTCAAAACGATGCGTAGATCTCACACAGGTCTTCATTTAGGGAGACCTTCATATTGTTTCATTGGTTGTTTCAAATTTACAAAGAAAGTGGTGATTAAGAGTTGTATTACTTCATTCTAGTTTGATTAGCATCAAAACGAGAAACCCATGACTATCGCGTTCAAAACCATGCGTTCATATCACACAATTCTTCATTTAGGGATACCTTCTTATTGTTTCATTGGTGCACTAAAATTGTCAAAGAAAGATGTGATTAGGAGTCCTATAACTTCGTTCTAAGTTTGATTAGCATCAAAAGGAGCAATCCCATGACTATCGCGTTAAAAACGATGCGTACATCTCACACAAGTCTGAATTTAAGGAGACTTTCTTATTGTTTCATTGGTTTTCTAAAATTGTGAAAGAAGGAGGTGATTAGGAGTCTTATTACTTCGTTCTAATGTGATTAGCATCAAAAAGAGCAATCCCATGACTATCGCGTTAAAAACAATGTGTACGTCTCACACAAGTCTTGATTTAGGAAGACCTTCTTATTGTTTCATTGGTTCTCTCAAATTGTCAAAGAAAGAGGTGATTATGAGTCCTATGAATTTGTTCTAGTTCGATTAGCCTCAAAAGGAGCAGCAATCCTATCACTAGTGCCTTCAAAACGATCCGTACATCTCACACAATTCTTCATTTAGGGAGACCTTCTTAATGTTTCATTAGTTCTCTCAAATTGTCAAAATATAGGTGATTATGAGTCTTATTACTTCGTTCTAGTTGAAATTAGCATCAAAAGAAGCAATCACATCACTATCGCGTTAAAAACGATGCGTAGATCTCACACAGGTCTTCATTTAGGGAGACCTTCATATTGTTCCATTGGTTGTTTTAAATTTACAAAGAAAGAGGTGATTAAGAGTTGTATTACTTCTTTCTAGTTTGATTAGCGTCAAAATGAGAAACCCATGACTATCGCGTTCAAAACCATGCGTACTATCACACAATTCTTCATTTAGATACCTTCTTATTGTTTCATTGGTGCACTAAAATTGTCAAAAGAAAGAGGTGATTAGGAGTACTATAACTTCGTTCTAAGTTTTCTTAGCATCAAAAGGAGCAATTCCACGACTATCGCGTTAACAACGATGCGTACATCTCACACAAGTCTTCATTTAAGGAGGCCTTCTTATTGTTTCATTGGTTCTCTAAAATTATGAAAGAAAGAGGTGATTAGGAGTCTTATTACTTCGTTCTAATTTGATTAGCATCAAAAGGAGCAATCCCATGACTATCGCGTTAAAAACGATGTGTACATCTCACACAAGTCTTGATTTAGGGAGTCCTTCTTATTGTTTCATTTGTTCTCTCAAATTGTCAAAGAAAGAGGTGATTATGAGTACTATGAATTCGTTAAAGTTTGATTAGCCTCAAAAGGAGCAACAATCCTATCACTAGTACCTTCAAAATGATTCGTACATCTCACACAAGTCTTCATTTAGGGAGACAATCTTAATATTTCATTAGTTCTCTCAAATTGTCAAAATATAGGTGATTATGAGTCCTATTACATCGTTCTAGTTGAAATTAGCATCAAAAGGAGCAATCCCATCACTATCGCGTTCAAAACCATGCGTAGATCTCACACAGGTCTTCATTTAGGGAGACCTTCATATTGTTTCGTTGGTTGTTTCAAATTTACAAAGAAAGAGGTGATTAAGAGTTGTATTACTTCGTTCTAGTTTGATTTGCGTCAAAACGAGAAACCGATGACTATCGCGTTCAAAACCATGCGTTCATATCACACAATTCTTCATTTAGGGATACCTTCTTATTGTTTCATTGGTGCACTAAAATTGTCAAAGAAAGATGTGATTAGGAGTCCTATAACTTCGTTCTAAGTTTGATTAGCATCAAAAGGAGCAATCCCATGACTATCGCATTAAAAATGATGCGTACATCTCACACAAGTCTTCATTTAAGGAGGCCATCTTATTGTTTCATTGGTTCTCTAAAATTATGAAAGAAGTAGGTGATTAGGAGTCTTATTACTTCGTTCTAATTTGATTAGCATCAAAAAGAGCAAACCCATGACTATCGCGTTAAAAACGATGTGTACATCTCACACAAGTCTTGATTTAGGAAGACCTTCTTATTGTTTCATTGGTTCTGTTAAATTGTCAAAGAAAGAGGTGATTATGTGTCCTATGAATTCGTTCTAGTTTGATTAGCATCTAAAGGAGCAGCAAACCTATCACTAGTGCCTTCAAAACGATACGTACATCTCACACAAATCTTCATTTAGGGAGACATTCTTAATGTTTCATTAGTTCTCTTAAATTGTCAAAATATAGAAGATTATGAGTCCTATTACTTTGTTCTAGTTGAAATTAGCATCAAAAGGAGCAATCACATCACTATCGCGTTCAAAACGATGCGTAGATCTCACACAGGTCTTCATTTAGGGAGACCTTCATATTGTTTCATTGGTTGTTTCAAATTTACAAAGAAAGAGGTGATTAAGAGTTGTATTACTTCGTTCTAGTTTGATTTGCTTCAAAACGAGAAACCCATCACAATCGCGTTTAAAACCATGCGTTCATATCACACAATTATTCATTTAGGGTTACCTTCTTATTGTTTTATTGGTGCACCAAATTTGTCAAACAAAGAGGTGATTAGGAGTCCTATAACTTCGTTCTAAGTTTTATTAGCATCAAAAGGAGCAATCCCATGACTATCGCGGTAAAAATGATGTGTACATCTCACACAAGTTTTCATTTAAGGAGACCTTCTTATTGTTTCATTGGTTCTCTAAAACTGGGAAAGAAGGAGGTGATTAGGTGTCTTATTACTTCGTTTTAATGTGATTTGCATCAAAAGGAGCAATCCCATGACTATCGCGTTAAAAACGATGTGTACATCTCACACAAGTCTTGATTTAGGAAGACCTTCTTATTGTTTCATTGGTTCTGTCAAATTGTCAAAGAAAGAGGTGATTATGAGTCCTATGAATTCGTTCTAGTTTGATTAGCATCAAAAGGAGCTGCAATCCTATCACTAGTGCCTTCAAAACGATCCGTACATCTCACACAAGTCTTCATTTAGGGAGACCTTCTTAATGTTTCATTAGTTCTCTCAAATTGTCAAAATATAGGTGATTATGAGTCCTATTACTTCGTTCTAGTTGAAATTAGCATCAAAAGGAGCAATCACATCACTATCGCGTTCAAAACGATGCGTAGATCTCACACAGGTCTTCATTTAGGGAGACCTTCATATTGTTCCATTGGTTGTTTCAAATTTACAAAGAAAGTGGTGATTAAGAGTTGTATTACTTCGTTCTAGTTTGATTTGCGTCAAAACGAGAAACCGATGACTATCGCGTTCAAAACCATGCGTTCATATCACACAATTCTTCATTTAGGGATACCTTCTTATTGTTTCATTGGTGCACTAAAATTGTCAAAGAAAGATGTGATTAGGAGTCCTATAACTTCGTTCTAAGTTTGATTAGCATCAAAAGGAGCAATCCCATGACTATCGCGTTAAAAACGATGCGTACATCTCACACAAGTCTTATTTAAGGAGACTTTCATATTGTTTCATTGGTTCTCTAAAATTATGAAAGAAGAGGTGATTAGGAGTCTTATTACTTCGTTCTAATGTGATTAGCATCAAAAGGAGCAATCCTATGACTATCGCGTTAAAAACGATGTGTACGTCTCACACAAGTCTTGATTTAGGAAGACCTTCTTATTGTTTCATTGGTTCTTTCAAATTGTCAAAGAAAGAGGTGATTATGAGTCCTATGAATTCGTTCTAGTTTGATTAGCCTCAAAAGGAGTAGCAATCCTATCACTAGTGCCTTCAAAACGATCCGTATATCTCACACAAGTCTTCATTTAGGGAGACCTTCTTAATGTTTCATTAGTTCTCTCAAATTGTCAAAATATAGTTGATTATGAATCCTCTTACTTCGTTCTAGTTGAAATTAGCATCAAAAGGAGCAATCTCATCGCTATCGCATTCAAAACGATGCGTAGATCTCACACATGTCTTCATTTAGGGAGACCTTCATATTGTTTCGTTGGTTGTTTCAAATTTACAAAGAAAGAGATGATTAAGAGTTGTATTACTTCGTTCTAGTTTGATTAGTGTCAAAACGAGAAACCCATGACTATCGCGTTCAAAACCACGCGTTCATATCACACAATTCTTCATTTAGGGATACCTTCTTATTGTTTCATTGGTGCACTAAAATTGTCAAACAAAGAGGTGATTAGGAGTCCTATAACTTCGTTCTAAGTTTGATTAGCATCAAAAGGAGCAATTCCATGACTATCACGTTACAAACGATGCGTACATCTGACACAAGTCTTCATTTAAGGAGGCCTTCTTATTGTTTCATGGTTCTCTAAAACTGTGAAAGAAGGAGGTGATTAGGAGTCTTATTACTTCGTTTTAATATAATTTGCATCAAAAGGAGCAATCCCATGACTATCGCGTTAAAAACGATGTGTACATCTCACACAAGTTTGATTAAGGAAGACCTTCTTATTGTTTCATTGGTTCTCTCAAATTGTCAAAGAAAGAGGTGATTAAGAGTCCTATGAATTCGTTCTAGTTTGATTAGCATCAAAAGGAGCAGCAATCCTATCACTAGTGCCTTCAAAACGATCCGTACATCTCACACAAGTCTTCATTTAGGGAGACCTTCTTAATGTTTCATTAGTTCTCTCAAATTGTCAAAATATAGGTGATTATGAGTCCTATTACTTCGTTCTAGTTGAAATTAGCATCAAAAGGAGCAATCACGTCACTATCGCGTTTAAAACGATGCGTAGATCTCACACAGGTCTTCAATTAGGAAGACCTTCATATTGTTTCATTGGTTGTTTCAAATTTACAAAGAAAGAGGTGATTAAGAGTTGTATTACTTCGTTCTAGTTTGATTAGCATCAAAACGAGAAACCCATGACTGTCGCGTTCAAAACCATGCGTTCATATCACACAATTCTTCATTTAGGGATACCTTCTTATTGTTTCATTGGTGCACTAAAATTGTCAAAATAAGATGTGATTAGGAGTCCTATAACTTCGTTCTAAGTTTGATTAGCATCAAAAGGAGCAATCCCATGACTATCGCGTTAAAAACGATGCGTACATCTCACACAAGTCTTCTATTCCACCTTCTTATTGTTTCATTGGTTCTCTAAAACATGTAAAAGAAGGAGGTGATAAGGAGTCTTATTACTTCGTTCTAATGTGATTAGCATCAAAAGAGCAATCCTATGACTATCGCGTTAAAAACGATGTATACGTCTCACACAAGTCTTGATTTAGGAAGACCTTCTTATTGTTTCATTGGTTCTTTCAAATTGTCAAAGAAAGAGGTGATTATGAGTCCTATGAATTCGTTCTAGTTTGATTAGCCTCAAAAGGAGCAGCAATCCTACTAGTGCCTTCAAAACGATCCGTACATCTCACACAAGTCTTCATTTAGGGAGACCTTCTTAATGTTTCATTAGTTCTCTCAAATTGTCAAAATATAGTTGATTATGAGTCCTCTTACTTCGTTCTAGTTGAAATTAGCATCAAAAGGAGCAATCTCATTGCTATCGCATTCAAAACGATGCGTAGATCTCACACATGTCTTCATTTTGGGAGACCTTCATATTGTTTCGTTGGTTGTTTCACATTTACAAAGAAAGAGGTGATTACGAGTTGTATTACTTCGTTCTAGTTTGATTAGTGTCAAAACGAGAAACCCATGACTATCGCGTTCAAAACCACGCGTTCATATCACACAATTCTTCATTTAGGGATACCTTCTTATTGTTTCATTGGTGCACTAAAATTGTCAAACAAAGAGGTGATTAGGAGTCCTATAACTTCGTTCTAAGTTTGATTAGCATCAAAAGGAGCAATTCCATGACTATCGCGCTACAAACGATGCGTACATCTCACACAAGTCTTCATTTAAGGAGGCCTTCTTATTGTTTCATTGGTTCTCTAAAATTATGAAAGAAGGAGGTGATTAGGAGTCTTATTACTTCGTTCTAATTTGATTAGCATCAAAAGGAGCAATCCCATGACTATCGCGTTAAAAACGATGTGTACATCTCACACAAGTCTTGATTTAGGGAGTCCTTCTTATTGTTTCATTGGTTCTCTCAAATTGTCAAAGAAAGAGGTGATTATGAGTACTATGAATTCGTTATAGTTTGATTAGCCTCAAAAGGAGCAACAATCCTATCACTAGTACCTTCAAAATAATCCGTACATCTCACACAAGTCTTCATTTAGGGAGACCTTCTTAATGTTTCATTAGTTCTCTCAAATTGTCAAAATATAGGTGATTATGAGTCCTATTACTTCGTTCTAGTTGAAATTAGCATCAAAATGAGCAATCACGTCACTATCGCGTTCAAAACGATGCGTAGATCTCACACAGGTCTTCAATTAGGAAGACCTTCATATTGTTTCATTGGTTGTTTCAAATTTACAAAGAAAGAGGTGATTAAGAGTTGTATTACTTCGTTCTAGTTTGATTAGCATCAAAACGAGAAACCCATGACTATCGCGTTCAAAACCATGCGTTCATATCACACAATTCTTCATTTAGGGATACCTTCTTATTGTTTCATTGGTGCACTAAAATTGTCAATGAAAGATGTGATTAGGAGTCCTATAACTTCGTTCTAAGTTTGATTAGCATCAAAAGGAGCAATCCCATGACTATCGCGTTAAAAACGATGCATACATCTCAAACAAGTCTTCATTTAAGGAGACCATCTTATTGTTTCATTGGTTCTCTAAAACTGTGAAAGAAGGAGGTGATTAGGTGTCTTATTACTTCGTTTTAATGTGATTTGCATCAAAAGGAGCAATCTCATGACTATCGCGTTAAAAACGATGTGTACATCTCACATAAGTCTTGATTTAGGAAGACCTTCTTATTGTTTCATTGATTCTGTCAAATTGTCAAAGAAAGAGGTGATTATGAGTCCTATGAATTCGTTCTAGTTTGATTAGCATCAAAAGGAGCAGCAATCATAGCACTAGTGCCTTCAATACGATCCGTACATCTCACACAAGTCTTCATTTAGGGAGACCTTCTTAATATTTCATTAGTTCTCTCAAATTATCAAAATATAGGTGATTATGAGTCCTATTACATCGTTCTAGTTGAAATTAGCATCAAAAGGAGCAATCCCATCACTATCGCGTTCAAAACAATGCGTAAATCTCACACAGGTCTTCATTTAGGGAGACCTTCATATTGTTTCATTGGTTGTTTCAAATTTACAAAGAAAGAGGTGATTAAGAGTTGTATTACTTCGTTGTAGTTTGATTAGAATCAAAACGAGAAACCCGTGACCATCGCGTTCAAAACCATGTGTTCATCTCACATAATTCTTCATTTAGGGATACCTTCTTATTGTTTCATTGGTGCACTAAAATTGTCAAAAAAAGATGTGATTAGGAGTCCTATAACTTCGTTCTAATTTTGATTCGCATCAAAAGGAGCAATCCCATGACTATCGCGTTAAAAACGATGCGTACATCTCACACAAGTCTTCATTTAAGGAGACCTTCTTATTGTTTCATTGGTTCTCTAAAACTGTGAAAGAAGGAGATGATTAGGAGTCTTATTACTTCGTTTTAGTGTAATTTGCATCAAAAGGAGCAATCCCATGACTATCGCGTTAAAAACGATGTGTACGTTTCACACAAGTCTTGATTTAGGAAGACCTTCTTATTGTTCATTGGTTCTCTCAAATTGTCAAAGAAAGAGGTGATTATGAGTCCTATGAATTTGTTATAGTTCGATTAGCCTCAAAAGGAGCAGCAATCCTATCACTAGTGCCTTCAAAACGATCCATACATCTCACACAAGTCTTCATTTAGGGAGACCTTCTTAATGTTTCATTAGTTCTCTCAAATTGTCAAAATATAAATGATTATGAGTCCTATTACTTCGTTCTAATTGAAATTAGCATCAAAAGAAGCAATCACATCACTATCACGTTCAAAACGATGCGTAGATCTCACACAGGTCTTCATTTAGGGAGACCTTCATATTGTTCCATTGGTTATTTCAAATTTACAAAGAAAGTGGTGATTAAGAGTTGTATTACTTCATTCTAGTTTGATTAGCGTCAAAATGAGAAACCCATGACTATCGCGTTCAAAACCATGCGTACTATCACACAATTCTTCATTTAGATACCTTCTTATTGTTTCATTGGTGCACTAAAATTGTCAAAGAAAGAGGTGATTAGGAGTCCTATAACTTCGTTCTAAGTTTGATTAGCATCAAAAGGAGCAATCCCATGACTATCGCGTTAAAAACGATGCGTACATTCACACAAGTCTTCATTTAAGGAGGCCTTCTTATTGTTTCATTGGTTCTCTAAAATTATGAAAGAAGTAGGGGATTAGGAGTCTTATTATTTCGTTCTAATGTGATTAGCATCAAAAGGAGCAATCCCATGACTATCACGTTAAAAACGATGTGTACGTCTCACACAAGTCTTGATTTAGGAAGACCTTCTTATTGTTCATTGGTTCTCTCAAATTGTCAAAGAAAGAGGTGATTATGAGTCCTATGAATTTGTTCTAGTTCGATTAGCATCAAAAAGAGCAGCAATCCTATCACTAGTGCCTTCAAAACGATCCGTACATTTCACACAAGTCTTCATTTAGGGAGACCTTCATAATGTTTCATTAGTTCTCTCAAATTGTCAAAATATAGGTGATTATGAGTCCTATTACTTCGTTCTAGTTGAAATTAGCATCAAAAGGAGCAATCACGTCACTATCGCGTTCAAAACGATGCGTAGATCTCACATAGGTCTTCAATTAGGAAGACCTTCATATTGTTTCATTGGTTGTTTCAAATTTACAAAGAAAGAGGTGATTAAGAGTTGTATTACTTCGTCCTAGTTGGATTAGCATCAAAACGAGAAACCCATGACTATCGCGTTCAAAACCATGCGTTCATATCACACAATTCTTCATTTAGGGATACCTTCTTATTCTTTCATTGGTGCACTAAAATTGTCAAAGAAAGATGTGAATAAGAGTCCTATAACTTCGTTCTAAGTTTGATTAGCATCAAAAGGAGCAATCCCATGACTATCGCGTTAAAAACGATATGTACATCTCACACAAGTCTTCATTTAAGGAGACTTTCATATTTTTTCATTGGTGCTCTAAAATTGTGAAAGAAGGAGGTGATTAGGAGTCTTATTACTTCGTTCTAATGTGATTAGCATCAAAAAGAGCAATCCCGTGACTATCGCATTAAAAACGATGTGTACGTCTCACACAAGTATTGATTTAGGAAGACCTTCTTATTGTTTTATTGGTTCTCTCAAATTGTCAAAGAAAGAGGTGATTATGAGTCCTAGGAATTCGTTCTAGCTCGATTAGCCTCAAAAGGAGTGGCAATCCTATCACTAGTGCCTTCAAAACGATCCGTACATCTCACACAAGTCTTCATTTAGGGAGACCTTCTTAATGTTTCATTAGTTCTCTCAAATTGTCAAAATATAGGTGATTATGAGTATTATTACTTCGTTCTAGTTGAAATTAGCATCAAAAGGAGCAATCACATCACTATCGCGTTCAAAACGATGCGTAGATCTCACACAGGTCTTCATTTAGGGAGACCTTCATATTGTTCCATTGGTTGTTTCAAATTTACAAAGAAAGTGGTGATTAAGAGTTGTATTACTTCGTTCTAGTTTGATTTGCGTCAAAACGAGAAACCGATGACTATCGCGTTCAAAACCATGCGTTCATATCACACAATTCTTCATTTAGGGATACCTTCTTATTGTTTCATTGGTGCACTAAAATTGTCAAAGAAAGATGTGATTAGGAGTCCTATAACTTCGTTCTAAGTTTGATTAGCATCAAAAGGAGCAATCCCATGACTATCGCGTTAAAAACGATGCGTACATCTCACACAAGTCTTTATTTAAGGAGACTTTCATATTTTTTCATTGGTTCTCTAAAATTATGAAAGAAAGAGGTGATTAGGAGTCTTATTACTTCGTTCTAATGTGATTAGCATCAAAAAGAGCAATCCTATGACTATCGCGTTAAAAACGATGTGTACGTCTCACACAAGTCTTGATTTAGGAAGACCTTCTTATTGTTTCATTGGTTCTTTCAAATTGTCAAAGAAAGAGGTGATTATGAGTCCTATGAATTCGTTCTAGTTTGATTAGCCTCAAAAGGAGTAGCAATCCTACTAGTGCCTTCAAAACGATCCGTATATCTCACACAAGTCTTCATTTAGGGAGACCTTCTTAATGTTTCATTAGTTCTCTCAAATTGTCAAAATATAGTTGATTATGAATCCTCTTACTTCGTTCTAGTTGAAATTAGCATCAAAAGGAGCAATCTCATCGCTATCGCATTCAAAACGATGCGTAGATCTCACACATGTCTTCATTTAGGGAGACCTTCATATTGTTTCGTTGGTTGTTTCAAATTTACAAAGAAAGAGATGATTAAGAGTTGTATTACTTCGTTCTAGTTTGATTAGTGTCAAAACGAGAAACCCATGACTATCGCGTTCAAAACCACGCGTTCATATCACACAATTCTTCATTTAGGGATACCTTCTTATTGTTTCATTGGTGCACTAAAATTGTCAAACAAAGAGGTGATTAGGAGTCCTATAACTTCGTTCTAAGTTTGATTAGCATCAAAAGGAGCAATTCCATGACTATCACGTTACAAACGATGCGTACATCTCACACAAGTCTTCATTTAAGGAGGCCTTCTTATTGTTTCATGGTTCTCTAAAACTGTGAAAGAAGGAGGTGATTAGGAGTCTTATTACTTCGTTTTAATATAATTTGCATCAAAAGGAGCAATCCCATGACTATCGCGTTAAAAACGATGTGTACATCTCACACAAGTTTTGATTAAGGAAGACCTTCTTATTGTTTCATTGGTTCTCTCAAATTGTCAAAGAAAGAGGTGATTAAGAGTCCTATGAATTCGTTCTAGTTTGATTAGCATCAAAAGGAGCAGCAATCCTATCACTAGTGCCTTCAAAACGATCCGTACATCTCACACAAGTCTTCATTTAGGGAGACCTTCTTAATGTTTCATTAGTTCTCTCAAATTGTCAAAATATAGGTGATTATGAGTCCTATTACTTCGTTCTAGTTGAAATTAGCATCAAAAGGAGCAATCACGTCACTATCGCGTTTAAAACGATGCGTAGATCTCACACAGGTCTTCAATTAGGAAGACCTTCATATTGTTTCATTGGTTGTTTCAAATTTACAAAGAAAGAGGTGATTAAGAGTTGTATTACTTCGTTCTAGTTTGATTAGCATCAAAACGAGAAACCCATGACTGTCGCGTTCAAAACCATGCGTTCATATCACACAATTCTTCATTTAGGGATACCTTCTTATTGTTTCATTGGTGCACTAAAATTGTCAAAATAAGATGTGATTAGGAGTCCTATAACTTCGTTCTAAGTTTGATTAGCATCAAAAGGAGCAATCCCATGACTATCGCGTTAAAAACGATGCGTACATCTCACACAAGTCTTCTATTCCACCTTCTTATTGTTTCATTGGTTCTCTAAAACAGTAAAAGAAGGAGGTGATAAAGAGTCTTATTACTTCGTTTTAATGTGATTGACATCAAAAAGAGCAATCCTATGACTATCGCGTTAAAAACGATGTATACGTCTCACACAAGTCTTGATTTAGGAAGACCTTCTTATTGTTTCATTGGTTCTTTCAAATTGTCAAAGAAAGAGGTGATTATGAGTCCTATGAATTCGTTCTAGTTTGATTAGCCTCAAAAGGAGCAGCAATCCTACTAGTGCCTTCAAAACGATCCGTACATCTCACACAAGTCTTCATTTAGGGAGACCTTCTTAATGTTTCATTAGTTCTCTCAAATTGTCAAAATATAGTTGATTATGAGTCCTCTTACTTCGTTCTAGTTGAAATTAGCATCAAAAGGAGCAATCTCATTGCTATCGCATTCAAAACGATGCGTAGATCTCACACATGTCTTCATTTTGGGAGACCTTCATATTGTTTCGTTGGTTGTTTCACATTTACAAAGAAAGAGGTGATTACGAGTTGTATTACTTCGTTCTAGTTTGATTAGTGTCAAAACGAGAAACCCATGACTATCGCGTTCAAAACCACGCGTTCATATCACACAATTCTTCATTTAGGGATACCTTCTTATTGTTTCATTGGTGCACTAAAATTGTCAAACAAAGAGGTGATTAGGAGTCCTATAACTTCGTTCTAAGTTTGATTAGCATCAAAAGGAGCAATTCCATGACTATCACGTTACAAACGATGCGTACATCTCACACAAGTCTTCATTTAAGGAGGCCTTCTTATTGTTTCATGGTTCTCTAAAACTGTGAAAGAAGGAGGTGATTAGGAGTCTTATTACTTCGTTTTAATATAATTTGCATCAAAAGGAGCAATCCCATGACTATCGCGTTAAAAACGATGTGTACATCTCACACAAGTTTTGATTAAGGAAGACCTTCTTATTGTTTCATTGGTTCTCTCAAATTGTCAAAGAAAGAGGTGATTAAGAGTCCTATGAATTCGTTCTAGTTTGATTAGCATCAAAAGGAGCAGCAATCCTATCACTAGTGCCTTCAAAACGATCCGTACATCTCACACAAGTCTTCATTTAGGGAGACCTTCTTAATGTTTCATTAGTTCTCTCAAATTGTCAAAATATAGGTGATTATGAGTCCTATTACTTCGTTCTAGTTGAAATTAGCATCAAAAGGAGCAATCACGTCACTATCGCGTTTAAAACGATGCGTAGATCTCACACAGGTCTTCAATTAGGAAGACCTTCATATTGTTTCATTGGTTGTTTCAAATTTACAAAGAAAGAGGTGATTAAGAGTTGTATTACTTCGTTCTAGTTTGATTAGCATCAAAACGAGAAACCCATGACTGTCGCGTTCAAAACCATGCGTTCATATCACACAATTCTTCATTTAGGGATACCTTCTTATTGTTTCATTGGTGCACTAAAATTGTCAAAATAAGATGTGATTAGGAGTCCTATAACTTCGTTCTAAGTTTGATTAGCATCAAAAGGAGCAATCCCATGACTATCGCGTTAAAAACGATGCGTACATCTCACACAAGTCTTCTATTCCACCTTCTTATTGTTTCATTGGTTCTCTAAAACAGTAAAAGAAGGAGGTGATAAAGAGTCTTATTACTTCGTTTTAATGTGATTGACATCAAAAAGAGCAATCCTATGACTATCGCGTTAAAAACGATGTATACGTCTCACACAAGTCTTGATTTAGGAAGACCTTCTTATTGTTTCATTGGTTCTTTCAAATTGTCAAAGAAAGAGGTGATTATGAGTCCTATGAATTCGTTCTAGTTTGATTAGCCTCAAAAGGAGCAGCAATCCTACTAGTGCCTTCAAAACGATCCGTACATCTCACACAAGTCTTCATTTAGGGAGACCTTCTTAATGTTTCATTAGTTCTCTCAAATTGTCAAAATATAGTTGATTATGAGTCCTCTTACTTCGTTCTAGTTGAAATTAGCATCAAAAGGAGCAATCTCATTGCTATCGCATTCAAAACGATGCGTAGATCTCACACATGTCTTCATTTTGGGAGACCTTCATATTGTTTCGTTGGTTGTTTCACATTTACAAAGAAAGAGGTGATTACGAGTTGTATTACTTCGTTCTAGTTTGATTAGTGTCAAAACGAGAAACCCATGACTATCGCGTTCAAAACCACGCGTTCATATCACACAATTCTTCATTTAGGGATACCTTCTTATTGTTTCATTGGTGCACTAAAATTGTCAAACAAAGAGGTGATTAGGAGTCCTATAACTTCGTTCTAAGTTTGATTAGCATCAAAAGGAGCAATTCCATGACTATCGCGCTACAAACGATGCGTACATCTCACACAAGTCTTCATTTAAGGAGGCCTTCTTATTGTTTCATTGGTTCTCTAAAATTATGAAAGAAGGAGGTGATTAGGAGTCTTATTACTTCGTTCTAGTTTGATTAGCATCAAAACGAGAAACCCATGACTATCGCGTTCAAAACCATGCGTTCATATCACACAATTCTTCATTTAGGGATACCTTCTTATTGTTTCATTGGTTCACTAAAATTGTCAATGAAAGATGTGATTAGGAGTCCTATAACTTCGTTCTAAGTTTGATTAGCATCAAAAGGAGCAATCCCATGACTATCGCGTTAAAAACGATGCATACATCTCAAACAAGTCTTCATTTAAGGAGACCATCTTATTGTTTCATTGGTTCTCTAAAACTGTGAAAGAAGGAGGTGATTAGGTGTCTTATTACTTCGTTTTAATGTGATTTGCATCAAAAGGAGCAATCTCATGACTATCGCGTTAAAAACGATGTGTACATCTCACATAAGTCTTGATTTAGGAAGATCTTCTTATTGTTTCATTGATTCTGTCAAATTGTCAAAGAAAGAGGTGATTATGAGTCCTATGAATTCGTTCTAGTTTGATTAGCATCAAAAGGAGCAGCAATCATAGCACTAGTGCCTTCAATACGATCCGTACATCTCACACAAGTCTTCATTTAGGGAGACCTTCTTAATATTTCATTAGTTCTCTCAAATTATCAAAATATTGGTGATTATGAGTCCTATTACATCGTTCTAGTTGAAATTAGCATCAAAAGGAGCAATCCCATCACTATCGCGTTCAAAACAATGCGTAAATCTCACACAGGTCTTCATTTAGGGAGACCTTCATATTGTTTCATTGGTTGTTTCAAATTTACAAAGAAAGAGGTGATTAAGAGTTGTATTACTTCGTTGTAGTTTGATTAGAATCAAAACGAGAAACCCGTGACCATCGCGTTCAAAACCATGTGTTCATCTCACATAATTCTTCATTTAGGGATACCTTCTTATTGTTTCATTGGTGCACTAAAATTGTCAAAAAAAGATGTGATTAGGAGTCCTATAACTTCGTTCTAATTTTGATTCGCATCAAAAGGAGCAATCCCATGACTATCGCGTTAAAAACGATGCGTACATCTCACACAAGTCTTCATTTAAGGAGACCTTCTTATTGTTTCATTGGTTCTCTAAAACTGTGAAAGAAGGAGATGATTAGGAGTCTTATTACTTCGTTTTAGTGTAATTTGCATCAAAAGGAGCAATCCCATGACTATCGCGTTAAAAACGATGTGTACGTTTCACACAAGTCTTGATTTAGGAAGACCTTCTTATTGTTCATTGGTTCTCTCAAATTGTCAAAGAAAGAGGTGATTATGAGTCCTATGAATTTGTTCTAGTTCGATTAGCCTCAAAAGGAGCAGCAATCCTATCACTAGTGCCTTCAAAATGATCCATACATCTCACACAAGTCTTCATTTAGGGAGACCTTCTTAATGTTTCATTAGTTCTCTCAAATTGTCAAAATATAAATGATTATGAGTCCTATTACTTCGTTCTAATTGAAATTAGCATCAAAAGAAGCAATCACATCACTATCACGTTCAAAACGATGCGTAGATCTCACACAGGTCTTCATTTAGGGAGACCTTCATATTGTTCCATTGGTTATTTCAAATTTACAAAGAAAGTGGTGATTAAGAGTTGTATTACTTCATTCTAGTTTGATTAGCGTCAAAATGAGAAACCCATGACTATCGCGTTCAAAACCATGCGTACTATCACACAATTCTTCATTTAGATACCTTCTTATTGTTTCATTGGTGCACTAAAATTGTCAAAGAAAGAGGTGATTAGGAGTCCTATAACTTCGTTCTAAGTTTGATTAGCATCAAAAGGAGCAATCCCATGACTATCGCGTTAAAAACGATGCGTACATTCACACAAGTCTTCATTTAAGGAGGCCTTCTTATTGTTTCATTGGTTCTCTAAAATTATGAAAGAAGTAGGGGATTAGGAGTCTTATTATTTCGTTCTAATGTGATTAGCATCAAAAGGAGCAATCCCATGACTATCGCGTTAAAAACGATGTGTACGTCTCACACAAGTCTTGATTTAGGAAGACCTTCTTATTGTTCATTGGTTCTCTCAAATTGTCAAAGAAAGAGGTGATTATGAGTCCTATGAATTTGTTCTAGTTCGATTAGCATCAAAAAGAGCAGCAATCCTATCACTAGTGCCTTCAAAACGATCCGTACATTTCACACAAGTCTTCATTTAGGGAGACCTTCATAATGTTTCATTAGTTCTCTCAAATTGTCAAAATATAGGTGATTATGAGTCCTATTACTTCGTTCTAGTTGAAATTAGCATCAAAAGGAGCAATCACGTCACTATCGCGTTCAAAACGATGCGTAGATCTCACATAGGTCTTCAATTAGGAAGACCTTCATATTGTTTCATTGGTTGTTTCAAATTTACAAAGAAAGAGGTGATTAAGAGTTGTATTACTTCGTCCTAGTTGGATTAGCATCAAAACGAGAAACCCATGACTATCGCGTTCAAAACCATGCGTTCATATCACACAATTCTTCATTTAGGGATACCTTCTTATTCTTTCATTGGTGCACTAAAATTGTCAAAGAAAGATGTGAATAAGAGTCCTATAACTTCGTTCTAAGTTTGATTAGCATCAAAAGGAGCAATCCCATGACTATCGCGTTAAAAACGATATGTACATCTCACACAAGTATTCATTTAAGGAGACTTTCATATTTTTTCATTGGTGCTCTAAAATTGTGAAAGAAGGAGGTGATTAGGAGTCTTATTACTTCGTTCTAATGTGATTAGCATCAAAAAGAGCAATCCCGTGACTATCGCATTAAAAACGATGTGTACGTCTCACACAAGTCTTGATTTAGGAAGACCTTCTTATTGTTTCATTGGTTCTCTCAAATTGTCAAAGAAAGAGGTGATTATGAGTCCTATGAATTCGTTCTAGTTTGATTAGCAACAAAAGGAGCAGCAATCCTATCACTAGTGCCTTCAAAACGATCCGTACATCTCACACAAGTCTTCATTTAGGGAGACCTTCTTAATGTTTCATTAAATCTCTCAAATTGTCAAAATATAGGTGATTATGAGTCCTATTACTTCGTTCTAGTTGAAATTAGCATCAAAAGGAGCAATCACGTCACTATCGCGTTCAAAACGATGCGTAGATCTCACACAGGTCTTCAATTAGGAAGACTTTCATATTGTTTCATTGGTTGTTTCAAATTTACAAAGAAAGAGGTGATTAAGAGTTGTATTACTTCGTTCTAGTTTGATTAGCATCAAAACGAGAAACCCATGACTATCGCGTTCAAAACCATGCGTTCAAATCACACAATTCTTCATTTAGGGATACCTTCTTATTGTTTCATTGGTGCACTAAAATTGTCAAAGAAAGATGTGATTAGGAGTCCTATAACTTCGTTCTAAGTTTGATTAGCATCAAAAGGAGCAATCCCATGACTATCGCGTTAAAAATGATGCGTACATCTCACACAAGTCTTTATTTAAGGAGACTTTCATATTTTTTCATTGGTTCTCTAAAATTATGAAAGAAAGAGGTGATTAGGAGTCTTATTACTTCGTTCTAATGTGATTAGCATCAAAAAGAGCAATCCTATGATTATCGCGTTAAAAACGATGTGTACGTCTCACACAAGTCTTGATTTAGGAAGACCTTCTTATTGTTTCATTGGTTCTCTCAAATTGTCAAAGAAAGAGGTGATTATGAGTCCTATGAATTCGTTCTAGTTTGATTAGTATGGAAAGGAGCAGCAATCCTATCACTAGTGCCTTCAAAACGATCCGTACATCTCACACAAGTCTTCATTTAGGGAGACCTTCTTAATGTTTCATTAGTTCTCTCAAATTGTCAAAATATAGGTGATTATGAGTATTATTACTTCGTTCTAGTTGAAATTAGCATCAAAAGAAGCAATCACATCACTATCGCGTTCAAAACGATGCGTAGATCTCACACAGGTCTTCATTTAGGGAGACCTTCATATCGTTCCATTGGTTGTCTCAAATTTACAAATAAAGAGGTGATTAAGAGTTGTATTACTTCGTTCTAGTTTGATTAGCGTCAAAATGAGAAACCCATGACTATCGCGTTCAAAACCATGCGTACTATCACACAATTCTTCATTTAGATACCTTCTTATTGTTTCATTGGTGCACTAAAATTGTCAAAGAAAGAGGTGATTAGGAGTCCTATAACTTCGTTCTAAGTTTGATTAGCATCAAAAGGAGCAATTCCATGACTATCGCGTTACAAACGATGCGTACATCTCACACAAGTCTTCATTTAAGGAGGCCTTCTTATTGTTTCATTGGTTCTCTAAAATTATGAAAGAAGGAGGTGATTAGGAGTCTTATTACTTCGTTCTAATTTGATTAGCATCAAAAGGAGCAATCCCATGACTATCGCGTTAAAAACGATGTGTACATCTCACACAAGTCTTGATTTAGGGAGTCCTTCTTATTGTTTCATTGGTTCTCTCAAATTGTCAAAGAAAGAGGTGATTATGAGTACTATGAATTCGTTATAGTTTGATTAGCCTCAAAAGGAGCAACAATCCTATCACTAGTACCTTCAAAATGATCCGTACATCTCACACAAGTCTTCATTTAGGGAGACCTTCTTAATGTTTCATTACTTCTCTCAAATTGTCAAACTATAGGTGATTATGAGTCCTATTACTTCGTTCTAGTTGAAATTAGCATCAAAAGGAGCAATCACGTCACTATCGCGTTCAAAACGATGCGTAGATCTCACACAGGTCTTCAATTAGGAAGACCTTCATATTGTTTCATTGGTTGTTTCAAATTTACAAAGAAAGAGGTGATTAAGAGTTGTATTACTTCGTTCTAGTTTGATTAGCATTAAAACGAGAAACCCATGACTATCGCGTTCAAAACCATGCGTTCATATCACAATTCTTCATTTAGGGATACCTTCTTATTGTTTCATTGGTGCACTAAAATTGTCAAAATAAGATGTGATTAGGAGTCCTATAACTTCGTTCTAAGTTTGATTAGCATCAAAAGGAGCAATCCCATGACTATCGCGTTAAAAATGATGCGTACATCTCACACAAGTCTTTATTTAAGGAGGCCTTCTTATTGTTTCATTTGTTCTCTAAAATTATGAAAGAAGTAGGTGATTAGGAGTCTTATTACTTCGTTCTAATGTGATTAGCATCAAAAGGAGCAATCCCATGACTATCGCGTTAAAAACGATGTGTACATCTCACACAAGTCTTGATTTAGAAAGACCCTCTTATTATTTCATTAGTTCTCTCAAATTGTCAAAGAAAGAGGTGATTATGAGACCTATGAATTCGTTCTAGTTTGATTAGCATTAATACGAGAAACCCATGACTATCGCGTTCAAAACCATGCGTTCATATCACATAATTCTTCATTTAGGGATACCTTCTTATTGTTTCATTGGTGCAATAAATTGTCAAACAAAGAGGTGATTAGGAGTCCTATAACTTCGTTCTAAGTTTGATTAGCATAAAAAGGAGCAATCCCATGACTATCGCGTTAAAAACGATGCGTACATCTCAAACAAGTCTTCATTTAAGGAGACCATCTTATTGTTTCATTGGTTCTCTAAAACTGTGAAAGAAGGAGATGATTAGGTGTCTTATTACTTCGTTTTAATGTGATTTGCATCAAAAGGAGCAATCTCATGACTATCGCGTTAAAAACGATGTGTACATCTCACATAAGTCTTGATTTAGGAAGACCTTCTTATTGTTTCATTGGTTCTGTCAAATTGTCAAAGAAAGAGGTGATTATGAGTCCTATGAATTCGTTCTAGTTTGATTAGCATCAAAAGGAGCAGCAATCATAGCACTAGTGCCTTCAATACGATCCGTACATCTCACACAAGTCTTCATTTAGGGAGACCTTCTTAATATTTCATTAGTTCTCTCAAATTGTCAAAATATAGGTGATTATGAGTCCTATTACTTCGTTCTAGTTGAAATTAGCATCAAAAGGAGCAATCCCATCACTATCGCGTTCAAAACGATGCGTAAATCTCACACAGGTCTTCATTTAGGGAGACCTTCATATTGTTTCATTGGTTGTTTCAAATTTACAAAGAAAGAGGTGATTAAGAGTTGCATTACTTCGTTGTAGTTTGATTAGCATCAAAACGAGAAACCCGTGACCATCGCGTTCAAAACCATGCGTTCATCTCACATAATTCTTCATTTAGGGATACCTTCTTATTGTTTCATTGGTGCACTAAAATTGTCAAAAAAAGATGTGATTAGGAGTCCTATAACTTCGTTCTAAGTTTGATTCGCATCAAAAGGAGCAATCCCATGACTATCGCGTTAAAAACGATGCGTACATCTCACACAAGTCTTCATGTAAGGAGACCTTCTTATTGTTTCATTGGTTCTCTAAAACTGTGAAAGAAGGAGATGATTAGGAGTCTTATTACTTCGTTTTAGTGTAATTTGCATCAAAAGGAGCAATCCCATGACTATCGCGTTAAAAACGATGTGTACGTCTCACACAAGTCTTGATTTAGGAAGACCTTCTTATTGTTCATTGGTTCTCTCAAATTGTCAAAGAAAGAGGTGATTATGAGTCCTATGAATTTGTTCTAGTTCGATTAGCCTCAAAAGGAGCAGCAATCCTATCACTAGTGCCTTCAAAACGATCCATACATCTCACACAAGTCTTCATTTAGGGAGACCTTCTTAATGTTTCATTAGTTCTCTCAAATTGTCAAAATATAAATGATTATGAGTCCTATTACTTCGTTCTAATTGAAATTAGCATCAATAGAAGCAATCACATCACTATCACGTTCAAAACGATGCGTAGATCTCACACAGGTCTTCAATTAGGAAGACTTTCATATTGTTTCATTGGTTGTTTCAAATTTACAAAGAAAGAGGTGATTAAGAGTTGTATTACTTCGTTCTAGTTTGATTAGCATCAAAACGAGAAACCCATGACTATCGCGTTCAAAACCATGCGTTCAAATCACACAATTCTTCATTTAGGGATACCTTCTTATTGTTTCATTGGTGCACTAAAATTGTCAAAGAAAGATGTGATTAGGAGTCCTATAACTTCGTTCTAAGTTTGATTAGCATCAAAAGGAGCAATCCCAAGACTATCGCGTTAAAAATGATGCGTACATCTCACACAAGTCTTTATTTAAGGAGACTTTCATATTTTTTCATTGGTTCTCTAAAATTATGAAAGAAGGAGGGGATTAGGAGTCTTATTATTTCGTTCTAATGTGATTAGCATCAAAAAGAGCAATCCCATGACTATCGCGTTAAAAACGATGTGTACGTCTCACACAAGTCTTGATTTAGGAAGACCTTCTTATTGTTCATTGGTTCTCTCAAATTGTCAAACAAAGAGGTGATTATGAGTCCTATGAATTTGTTCTAGTTCGATTAGCATCAAAAAGAGCAGCAATCCTATCACTAGTGCCTTCAAAACGATCCGTACATCTCACACAAGTCTTCATTTAGGGAGACCTTCTTAATGTTTCATTAGTTCTCTCAAATTGTCAAAATATAGGTGATTATGAGTCCTATTACTTCGTTCTAGTTGAAATTAGCATCAAAAGGAGCAATCACGTCACTATCGCGTTCAAAACGATGCTTAGATCTCACACAGGTCTTCAATTAGGGAGACCTTCATATTGTTTCATTGGTTGTTTCAAATTTACAAAGAAATAGGTGATTAAGAGTTGTATTACTTCGTTCTAGTTCGATTAGCATCAAAACGAGAAACCCATGACTATCGCGTTCAAAACCATGCGTTCATATCACACAATTCTTCATTTAGGGATACCTTCTTAATGTTTCATTGGTGCACTAAAATTGTCAAAGAAAGAGGTGATTAGGAGTCCTATAACTTCGTTCTAAGTTTGATTAGCATCAAAAGGAGCAATCCCATGACTATCGCGTTAAAAACGATGCGTACATTCACACAAGTCTTCATTTAAGGAGGCCTTCTTATTGTTTCATTGGTTCTCTAAAATTATGAAAGAAGTAGGGGATTAGGAGTCTTATTATTTCGTTCTAATGTGATTAGCATCAAAAGGAGCAATCCCATGACTATCGCGTTAAAAACGATGTGTACGTCTCACACAAGTCTTGATTTAGGAAGACCTTCTTATTGTTCATTGGTTCTCTCAAATTGTCAAAGAAAGAGGTGATTATGAGTCCTATGAATTTGTTCTAGTTCGATTAGCATCAAAAAGAGCAGCAATCCTATCACTAGTGCCTTCAAAACGATCCGTACATTTCACACAAGTCTTCATTTAGGGAGACCTTCATAATGTTTCATTAGTTCTCTCAAATTGTCAAAATATAGGTGATTATGAGTCCTATTACTTCGTTCTAGTTGAAATTAGCATCAAAAGGAGCAATCACGTCACTATCGCGTTCAAAACGATGCGTAGATCTCACATAGGTCTTCAATTAGGAAGACCTTCATATTGTTTCATTGGTTGTTTCAAATTTACAAAGAAAGAGGTGATTAAGAGTTGTATTACTTCGTCCTAGTTGGATTAGCATCAAAACGAGAAACCCATGACTATCGCGTTCAAAACCATGCGTTCATATCACACAATTCTTCATTTAGGGATACCTTCTTATTCTTTCATTGGTGCACTAAAATTGTCAAAGAAAGATGTGAATAAGAGTCCTATAACTTCGTTCTAAGTTTGATTAGCATCAAAAGGAGCAATCCCATGACTATCGCGTTAAAAACGATATGTACATCTCACACAAGTCTTCATTTAAGGAGACTTTCATATTTTTTCATTGGTGCTCTAAAATTGTGAAAGAAGGAGGTGATTAGGAGTCTTATTACTTCGTTCTAATGTGATTAGCATCAAAAAGAGCAATCCCGTGACTATCGCATTAAAAACGATGTGTACGTCTCACACAAGTCTTGATTTAGGAAGACCTTCTTATTGTTTCATTGGTTCTCTCAAATTGTCAAAGAAAGAGGTGATTATGAGTCCTATGAATTCGTTCTAGTTTGATTAGCAACAAAAGGAGCAGCAATCCTATCACTAGTGCCTTCAAAACGATCCGTACATCTCACACAAGTCTTCATTTAGGGAGACCTTCTTAATGTTTCATTAGTTCTCTCAAATTGTCAAAATATAGGTGATTATGAGTCCTATTACTTCGTTCTAGTTGAAATTAGCATCAAAAGGAGCAATCACGTCACTATCGCGTTCAAAACGATGTGTAGATCTCACACAGGTCTTCAATTAGGAAGACTTTCATATTGTTTCATTGGTTGTTTCAAATTTACAAAGAAAGAGGTGATTAAGAGTTGTATTACTTCGTTCTAGTTTGATTAGCATCAAAACGAGAAACCCATGACTATCGCGTTCAAAACCATGCGTTCAAATCACACAATTCTTCATTTAGGGATACCTTCTTATTGTTTCATTGGTGCACTAAAATTGTCAAAGAAAGATGTGATTAGGAGTCCTATAACTTCGTTCTAAGTTTGATTAGCATCAAAAGGAGCAATCCCATGACTATCGCGTTAAAAATGATGCGTACATCTCACACAAGTCTTTATTTAAGGAGACTTTCATATTTTTTCATTGGTTCTCTAAAATTATGAAAGAAAGAGGTGATTAGGAGTCTTATTACTTCGTTCTAATGTGATTAGCATCAAAAAGAGCAATCCTATGATTATCGCGTTAAAAACGATGTGTACGTCTCACACAAGTCTTGATTTAGGAAGACCTTCTTATTGTTTCATTGGTTCTCTAAAATTGTCAAAGAAAGAGGTGATTATGAGTCCTATGAATTCGTTCTAGTTTGATTAGTATGGAAAGGAGCAGCAATCCTATCACTAGTGCCTTCAAAACGATCCGTACATCTCACACAAGTCTTCATTTAGGGAGACCTTCTTAATGTTTCATTAGTTCTCTCAAATTGTCAAAATATAGGTGATTATGAGTATTATTACTTCGTTCTAGTTGAAATTAGCATCAAAAGAAGCAATCACATCACTATCGCGTTCAAAACGATGCGTAGATCTCACACAGGTCTTCATTTAGGGAGACCTTCATATCGTTCCATTGGTTGTCTCAAATTTACAAATAAAGAGGTGATTAAGAGTTGTATTACTTCGTTCTAGTTTGATTAGCGTCAAAATGAGAAACCCATGACTATCGCGTTCAAAACCATGCGTACTATCACACAATTCTTCATTTAGATACCTTCTTATTGTTTCATTGGTGCACTAAAATTGTCAAAGAAAGAGGTGATTAGGAGTCCTATAACTTCGTTCTAAGTTTGATTAGCATCAAAAGGAGCAATTCCATGACTATCGCGTTACAAACGATGCGTACATCTCACACAAGTCTTCATTTAAGGAGGCCTTCTTATTGTTTCATTGGTTCTCTAAAATTATGAAAGAAGGAGGTGATTAGGAGTCTTATTACTTCGTTCTAATTTGATTAGCATCAAAAGGAGTAATCCCATGACTATCGCGTTAAAAACGATGTGTACATCTCACACAAGTCTTGATTTAGGGAGTCCTTCTTATTGTTTCATTGGTTCTCTCAAATTGTCAAAGAAAGAGGTGATTATGAGTACTATGAATTCGTTATAGTTTGATTAGCCTCAAAAGGAGCAACAATCCTATCACTAGTACCTTCAAAATGATCCGTACATCTCACACAAGTCTTCATTTAGGGAGACCTTCTTAATGTTTCATTAGTTCTCTCAAATTGTCAAACTATAGGTGATTATGAGTCCTATTACTTCGTTCTAGTTGAAATTAGCATCAAAAGGAGCAATCACGTCACTATCGCGTTCAAAACGATGCGTAGATCTCACACAGGTCTTCAATTAGGAAGACCTTCATATTGTTTCATTGGTTGTTTCAAATTTACAAAGAAAGAGGTGATTAAGAGTTGTATTACTTCGTTCTAGTTTGATTAGCATTAAAACGAGAAACCCATGACTATCGCGTTCAAAACCATGCGTTCATATCACAATTCTTCATTTAGGGATACCTTCTTATTGTTTCATTGGTGCACTAAAATTGTCAATGAAAGATGTGATTAGGAGTCCTATAACTTCGTTCTAAGTTTGATTAGCATCAAAAGGAGCAATCCCATGACTATCGCGTTAAAAATGATGCGTACATCTCACACAAGTCTTTATTTAAGGAGGCCTTCTTATTGTTTCATTTGTTCTCTAAAATTATGAAAGAAGTAGGTGATTAGGAGTCTTATTACTTCGTTCTAATGTGATTAGCATCAAAAGGAGCAATCCCATGACTATCGCGTTAAAAACGATGTGTACATCTCACACAAGTCTTGATTTAGAAAGACCCTCTTATTATTTCATTAGTTCTCTCAAATTGTCAAAGAAAGAGGTGATTATGAGACCTATGAATTCGTTCTAGTTTGATTAGCATTAAAACGAGAAACCCATGACTATCGCGTTCAAAACCATGCGTTCATATCACATAATTCTTCATTTAGGGATACCTTCTTATTGTTTCATTGGTGCAATAAATTGTCAAACAAAGAGGTGATTAGGAGTCCTATAACTTCGTTCTAAGTTTGATTAGCATAAAAAGGAGCAATCCCATGACTATCGCGTTAAAAACGATGCGTACATCTCAAACAAGTCTTCATTTAAGGAGACCTTCTTATTGTTTCATTGGTTCTCTAAAACTGTGAAAGAAGGAGATGATTAGGTGTCTTATTACTTCGTTTTAATGTGATTTGCATCAAAAGGAGCAATCTCATGACTATCGCGTTAAAAACGATGTGTACATCTCACATAAGTCTTGATTTAGGAAGACCTTCTTATTGTTTCATTGGTTCTGTCAAATTGTCAAAGAAAGAGGTGATTATGAGTCCTATGAATTCGTTCTAGTTTGATTAGCATCAAAAGGAGCAGCAATCATAGCACTAGTGCCTTCAATACGATCCGTACATCTCACACAAGTCTTCATTTAGGGAGACCTTCTTAATATTTCATTAGTTCTCTCAAATTGTCAAAATATAGGTGATTATGAGTCCTATTACTTCGTTCTAGTTGAAATTAGCATCAAAAGGAGCAATCCCATCACTATCGCGTTCAAAACGATGCGTAAATCTCACACAGGTCTTCATTTAGGGAGACCTTCATATTGTTTCATTGGTTGTTTCAAATTTACAAAGAAAGAGGTGATTAAGAGTTGCATTACTTCGTTGTAGTTTGATTAGCATCAAAACGAGAAACCCGTGACCATCGCGTTCAAAACCATGCGTTCATCTCACATAATTCTTCATTTAGGGATACCTTCTTATTGTTTCATTGGTGCACTAAAATTGTCAAAAAAAGATGTGATTAGGAGTCCTATAACTTCGTTCTAAGTTTGATTCGCATCAAAAGGAGCAATCCCATGACTATCGCGTTAAAAACGATGCGTACATCTCACACAAGTCTTCATGTAAGGAGACCTTCTTATTGTTTCATTGGTTCTCTAAAACTGTGAAAGAAGGAGATGATTAGGAGTCTTATTACTTCGTTTTAGTGTAATTTGCATCAAAAGGAGCAATCCCATGACTATCGCGTTAAAAACGATGTGTACGTCTCACACAAGTCTTGATTTAGGAAGACCTTCTTATTGTTCATTGGTTCTCTCAAATTGTCAAAGAAAGAGGTGATTATGAGTCCTATGAATTTGTTCTAGTTCGATTAGCCTCAAAAGGAGCAGCAATCCTATCACTAGTGCCTTCAAAACGATCCATACATCTCACACAAGTCTTCATTTAGGGAGACCTTCTTAATGTTTCATTAGTTCTCTCAAATTGTCAAAATATAAATGATTATGAGTCCTATTACTTCGTTCTAATTGAAATTAGCATCAATAGAAGCAATCACATCACTATCACGTTCAAAACGATGCGTAGATCTCACACAGGTCTTCAATTAGGAAGACTTTCATATTGTTTCATTGGTTGTTTCAAATTTACAAAGAAAGAGGTGATTAAGAGTTGTATTACTTCGTTCTAGTTTGATTAGCATCAAAACGAGAAACCCATGACTATCGCGTTCAAAACCATGCGTTCAAATCACACAATTCTTCATTTAGGGATACCTTCTTATTGTTTCATTGGTGCACTAAAATTGTCAAAGAAAGATGTGATTAGGAGTCCTATAACTTCGTTCTAAGTTTGATTAGCATCAAAAGGAGCAATCCCATGACTATCGCGTTAAAAATGATGCGTACATCTCACACAAGTCTTTATTTAAGGAGACTTTCATATTTTTTCATTGGTTCTCTAAAATTATGAAAGAAGGAGGGGATTAGGAGTCTTATTATTTCGTTCTAATGTGATTAGCATCAAAAAGAGCAATCCCATGACTATCGCGTTAAAAACGATGTGTACGTCTCACACAAGTCTTGATTTAGGAAGACCTTCTTATTGTTCATTGGTTCTCTCAAATTGTCAAACAAAGAGGTGATTATGAGTCCTATGAATTTGTTCTAGTTCGATTAGCATCAAAAAGAGCAGCAATCCTATCACTAGTGCCTTCAAAACGATCCGTACATCTCACACAAGTCTTCATTTAGGGAGACCTTCTTAATGTTTCATTAGTTCTCTCAAATTGTCAAAATATAGGTGATTATGAGTCCTATTACTTCGTTCTAGTTGAAATTAGCATCAAAAGGAGCAATCACGTCACTATCGCGTTCAAAACGATGCTTAGATCTCACACAGGTCTTCAATTAGGGAGACCTTCATATTGTTTCATTGGTTGTTTCAAATTTACAAAGAAATAGGTGATTAAGAGTTGTATTACTTCGTTCTAGTTCGATTAGCATCAAAACGAGAAACCCATGACTATCGCGTTCAAAACCATGCGTTCATATCACACAATTCTTCATTTAGGGATACCTTCTTAATGTTTCATTGGTGCACTAAAATTGTCAAAGAAAGATGTGATTAGGAGTCCTATAACTTCGTTCTAAGTTTAATTAGCATCAAAAAGAGCAATCCCATGACTATCTCGTTTAAAACGATGCGTACATCTCACACAAGTCTTCATTTAAGGAGACCTTCTTATTGTTTCATTGGTTCTCTGAAATTGTGAAAGAAGGAGTTGATTTGGAGTCTTATTACTTCGTTCTAATGTGATTAGCATCAAAAGGAGCAATCCCATGACTATCGCTTTAAAAACGATGTGCACATCTCACACAAGTCTTGATTTAGGAAGACCATCTTATTTTTTCATTAGTTCTCTCAAATTGTTAAAGAAAGAGGTGATTATGAGTCCTATGAATTCGTTCTAGTTTGATTAGTATGGAAAGGAGCAGCAATCCTATCACTAGTGCCTTCAAAACGATCCGTACATCTCACACAAGTCTTCATTTAGGGAGACCTTCTTAATGTTTCATTAGCTCTCTTAAATTGTCAAAATATAGGTGATTATGAGTCGTATTACTTCGTTCTAGTAGAAATTAGCTTCAAAATGAGCAATCACATCACTATCGCGTTCAAAACGATTCGTAGATCTCACACAGGTCTTCATTTAGGGAGACATATTGTTTCATTTATTGTTTCAAATTTACAAAGAAAGAGGTGATTAAGAGTTGTATTACTTCGTTCTAGTTTGATTAGCGTCAAAATGAGAAAACCAAGACTATCGCGTTCAAAACCTTGCGTACATATAACACAATTCTTCATATGAGGGATACCTTTTTATTGTTTCATTGGTGCACTAAAATTTCAAAGAAAGATGTAATTAGGAGTCCTATAACTTCGTTCTAAGTTTGATTAGCATCAAAAGGAGCAATCCCATGACTATCGCGTTAAAAACGATGCGTACATCTCACACAAGTCCTCATTTAAGGAGACCTTCTTATTGTTTCATTGGTTCTCTAAAATTGTTAAAGAAGGAGGTGATTAGGAGTCTTATTACTTCGTTCTAATTTGATTAACATCAAAAGTAGCAATCCCATGACTATCGCGTTAAAAACGATGTGTACATCTCACACAAGTCTTGATTTAGAAAGACCTTCTTCTAATTTCATTGGTTCTCTCAAATTGTCAAAGAAAGAGGTGATTATGAGTCCTATGAATTCGTTCTAGTTTGATTAGCATCAAAAGGAGCAGCAATCATAGCACTAGTGCCTTCAATACGATCCGTACATCTCACACAAGTCTTCATTTAGGAAGACCTTCTTAATTTTTCATTAGTTCTCTCAAATTGTCAAAATATAGGTGATTATGAGTCCTATTACATCGTTCTAGTTGAAATTAGCATCAAAAGGAGCAATCCCATCACTACCGCGTTCAAAACGATGCGTAGATCTCACACATGTCTTCATTTAGGGAAACCTTCATATTGTTTCATTGGTTGTTTCAAATTTTCAAAGAAAGAGGTGATTAAGAGTTGTATTACTTCGTTCTAGTTTGATTAGAGTCAAAACGAGAAACCCATGACTATTGCATTCAAAACCATGCGTACATATCACACAATTCTTCATTTAGGGATACCTTCTTATTGTTTCATTGGTTCTCTAAAATTATGAACGAAGGTGGTGATTAGGAGTCTTATTACTTCGTTCTAATGTGATTAGCATCAAAAGGAGCAATCCCATGACTATCGCGTTAAAAACGATGTGTACATCTCACACAAGTCTTGATTTAGAAAGACCTTCTTATTATTTCATTGGTTCTCTCAAATTGTCAAAGAAAGAGGTGATTATGAGTCCTATGAATTCGTTCTAGTTTGATTAGCATCAAAAAGAGAAACCAATGACCATCGCGTTCAAAACCATGCGTTCATATCACACAATTCTTCATTTAGGGATACCTTCTTATTGTTTCATTGGTGCACTAAAATTGTTAAAGAAAGATGTGATTAGGAGTCCTATAACTTCGTTCTAAGTTTAATTAGCATCAAAAAGAGCAATCCCATGACTATCGCGTTTAAAACGATGCGTACATCTCACACAAGTCTTCATTTAAGGAGACCTTCTTATTGTTTCATTGGTTCTCTGAAATTGTGAAAGAAGGAGTTGATTTGGAGTCTTATTACTTCGTTCTAATGTGATTAGCATCAAAAGGAGCAATCCCATGACTATCGCGTTAAAAACGATGTGCACATCTCACACAAGTCTTGATTTAGGAAGACCATCTTATTTTTTCATTAGTTATCTCAAATTGTTAAAGAAAGAGGTGATTATGAGTCCTATGAATTCGTTCTAGTTTGATTAGTATGGAAAGGAGCAGCAATCCTATCACTAGTGCCTTCAAAACGATCCGTACATCTCACACAAGTCTTCATTTAGGGAGACCTTCTTAATGTTTCATTAGCTCTCTTAAATTGTCAAAATATAGGTGATTATGAGTCGTATTACTTCGTTCTAGTAGAAATTAGCTTCAAAATGAGCAATCACATCACTATCGCGTTCAAAACGATGCGTAGATCTCACACAGGTCTTCATTTAGGGAGACATATTGTTTCATTTATTGTTTCAAATTTACAAAGAAAGAGGTGATTAAGAGTTGTATTACTTCGTTCTAGTTTGATTAGCGTCAAAATGAGAAAACCAAGACTATCGCGTTCAAAACCTTGCATACATATAACACAATTCTTCATATGAGGGATACCTTTTTATTGTTTCATTGGTGCACTAAAATTTCAAAGAAAGATGTAATTAGGAGTCCTATAACTTCGTTCTAAGTTTGATTAGCATCAAAAGGAGCAATCCCATGACTATCGCGTTAAAAACAATGCGTACATCTCACACAAGTCCTCATTTAAGGAGACCTTCTTATTGTTTCATTGGTTCTCTAAAATTGTTAAAGAAGGAGGTGATTAGGAGTCTTATTACTTCGTTTTAATTTGCTTAGCATCAAAAGGAGCAATCCCATGACTATCGCGTTAAAAACGATGTGTACATCTCACACAAGTCTTGATTTAGAAAGAACTTCTTCTAATTTCATTGGTTCTCTCAAATTGTCAAAGAAAGAGGTGATTATGAGTCCTATGAATTCGTTCTAGTTTGATTAGCATCAAAAGGAGCAGCAATCATAGCACTAGTGCCTTCAATACGATCCGTACATCTCACACAAGTCTTCATTTAGGAAGACCTTCTTAATATTTCATTAGTTCTCTAAAATTGTCAAAATATAGGTGATTATGAGTCCTATTACATCGTTCTAGTTGAAATTAGCATCAAAAGGAGCAATCCCATCACTATCGCGTTCAAAACGATGCGTAGATCTCACACATGTCTTCATTTAGGGAGACCTTCATATTGTTTCATTGGTTGTTTCAAATTTTCAAAGAAAGAGGTGATTAAGAGTTGTATTACTTCGTTCTAGTTTGATTAGTGTCAAAACGAGAAACCCATGACTATTGCGTTCAAAACAATGCGTACATATCACACAATTCTTCATTTAGGGATACCTTCTTATTGTTTCATTGGTTCTCTAAAATTATGAACGAAGGTGGTGATTAGGAGTCTTATTACTTCGTTCTAATGTGATTAGCATCAAAAGGAGCAATCCCATGACTATCGCGTTAAAAACGATGTGTACATCTCACACAAGTCTTGATTTAGAAAGACCTTCTTATTATTTCATTGGTTCTCTCAAATTGTCAAAGAAAGAGGTGATTATGAGTCCTATGAATTCGTTCTAGTTTGATTAGCATCAAAAAGAGAAACCAATGACCATCGCGTTCAAAACCATGCGTTCATATCACACAATTCTTCATTTAGGGATACCTTCTTATTGTTTCATTGGTGCACTAAAATTGTTAAAGAAAGATGTGATTAGGAGTCCTATAACTTCGTTCTAAGTTTGATTAGAATCAAAAGGAGCAATCCCATGACTATCGCGTTAAAAAATATGCGTATATCTCACACAAGTCTTCATTTAAGGAGACCTTCTTATTGTTTCATTGGTTTTCTAAAATTGTGAAAGAAGGAGGTGATTAGGAGTCTTACTAATTCGTTCTAATGTGATTAGCATCAAAAAGAGGAATCCCATGACTATCGCGTTAAAAACGATGTGTACATCTCACACAAGTCTTGATTTAGGAAGAACTTCTTATTGTTTCATTGGTTCTCTCAAATTGTCAAAGAAAGAGGTGATTATGAGTCCTATGAATTCGTTCTAGTTCGATTAGCCTCAAAAGGAGCAGCAATCCTATCACTAGTGCCTTCAAAACGATCCGTACATCTTACTACACAAGTCTTATTTAAGGAGACCTTCTTAATGTTTCATTAGTTCTCCCAAATTGTCAAAATATAGGTGATTATGAGTCCTATAATTTCGTTCTAGTTGGAATTAGCATCAAAAGGAGCAATCACATTACTATCGCGTTCAAAACGATGCGTAGATCTCACACAGGTCTTCATTTAGGGAGACCTTCATATTGTTCCATTGGTTGTTTCAAATTTATAAAGAAAGAGGTGATTAAGAGTTGTATTACTTCGTTCTAGTTTGATTAGCATCAAAACGAGAAACCCATGACTATCGCGTTCAAAACCATGCGTTCATATCACACAATTCTTCATTTAGGGATACCTTCTTATTGTTTCATTGGTGCACTAAAATTGTCAAAGAAAGAGGTGATTAGGAATCCTATAACTTCGTTCTAAGTTTGATTAGCATCAAAAGGACCAATCCCATGACTATCGCGTTAAAAACGATGCGTACATCTCACACAAGTCTTCATTTAAGGAGACCTTCTTATTGTTTCATTGGTTCTCTGAAATTGTGAAAGAAGGAGTTGATTTGGAGTCTTATTACTTCGTTCTAACGTGATTAGCATCAAAAGGAGCAATCCCATGACTATCGCTTTAGAAACGATGTGTACATCTCACACAAGTCTTGATTTAGAAAGACCTTCTTATTATTTCATTGGTTCTCTCAAATTGTCAAAGAAAGAGGTGATTATGAGTCCTATGAATTCGTTCTAGTTTGATTAGTATGGAAAGGAGCAGCAATCCTATCACTAGTGCCTTCAAAACGATCCGTACATCTCACACAAGTCTTCATTTAGGGAGACCTTCTTAATGTTTCATTAGCTCTCTCAAATTGTCAAAATATAGGTGATTATGAGTCGTATTATTTCGTTCTAGTTGAAATTAGCATCAAAATGAGCAATCACATCACTATCGCGTTCAAAACGATGCGTAGATCTCACACAGGTCTTCATTTAGGGAGACCTTCATATTGTTTCATTTATTGTTTCAAATTTACAAAGAAAGAGGTGATTAAGAGTTGTATTACTTCGTTCTAGTTTGATTAGCGTCAAAATGAGAAACCCAAGACTATCGCGTTCAAAACCTTGCGTACATATAACACAATTCTTCATTTAGGGATACCTTTTTATTGTTTCATTGGTGCGCTAAAATTTCAAAGAAAGAGGTAATTAGGAGTCCTATAACTTCGTTCTAAGTTTGATTAGCATCAAAAGGAGCAATCCCATGACAATCGCGTTAAAAACGATGCGTACATCTCACACAAGTCCTCATTTAAGGAGACCTTCTTATTGTTTCATTGGTTCTCTAAAATTGTTAAAGAAGGAGGTGATTAGGAGTCTTATTACTTCGTTCTAATTTGCTTAGCATCAAAAGGAGCAATCCCGTGACTATCGCGTTAAAAACGATGCGTACATCTCACACAAGTCTTCATTTAAGGAGACCTTCTTATTGTTTCATTGGTTCTCTGAAATTGTGAAAGAAGGAGTTGATTTGGAGTCTTATTACTTCGTTCTAATGTGATTAGCATCAAATGGAGCAATCCCATGACTATCGCGTTAAAAACGATGTGTACATCTCACACAAGTCTTGATTTAGAAAGACCTTCTTATTATTTCATTGGTTCTCTCAAATTGTCAAAGAAAGAGGTGATTATGAGTCCTATGAATTCGTTCTAGTTTGATTAGTATGGAAAGGAGCAGCAATCCTATCACTAGTGCCTTCAAAACGATCCGTACATCTCACACAAGTCTTCATTTAGGGAGACCTTCATATTGTTTCATTTATTGTTTCAAATTTACAAAGAAAGAGGTGATTAAGAGTTGTATTACTTCGTTCTAGTTTGATTAGCGTCAAAATGAGAAACCCAAGACTATCGCGTTCAAAACCTTGCGTACATATAACACAATTCTTCATTTAGGGATACCTTTTTATTGTTTCATTGGTGCGCTAAAATTTCAAAGAAAGAGGTAATTAGGAGTCCTATAACTTCGTTCTAAGTTTTATTAGCATCAAAAGGAGCAATCCCATGACTATCGCGTTAAAAACGATGCGTACATCTCACACAAGTTCTCATTTAAGGAGACCTTCTTATTGTTTCATTGGTTCTCTAAAATTGTTAAAGAAGGAGGTGATTAGGAGTCTTATTACTTTGTTCTAATTTGCTTAGCCACAAAAGGAGCAATCCCATGACTATCGCGTTAAAAACGATGCGTACATCTCACACAAGTCTTCATTTAAGGAGACCTTCTTATTGTTTCATTGGTTCTCTGAAATTGTGAAAGAAGGAGTTGATTTGGAGTCTTATTACTTCGTTCTAATGTGATTAGCATCAAAAGGAGCAATCCCATGACTATCGCGTTAAAAACGATGTGTACATCTCACACAAGTCTTGATTTAGAAAGACCTTCTTATTATTTCATTGGTTCTCTCAAATTGTCAAAGAAAGAGGTGATTATGAGTCCTATGAATTCGTTCTAGTTTGATTAGTATGGAAAGGAGCAGCAATCCTATCACTAGTGCCTTCAAAACGATCCGTACATCTCACACAAGTCTTCATTTAGGGAGACCTTCATATTGTTTCATTTATTGTTTCAAATTTACAAAGAAAGTGGTGATTAAGAGTTGTATTACTTCGTTCTAGTTTGATTAGCGTCAAAATGAGAAACCCAAGACTATCGCGTTCAAAACCTTGCGTACATATAACACAATTCTTCATTTAGGGATACCTTTTTATTGTTTCATTGGTGTGCTAAAATTTTAAAGAAAGAGGTAATTAGGAGTCCTATAACTTCGTTCTAAGTTTGATTAGCATCAAAAGGAGCAATCCCATGACTATCGCGTTAAAAACAATGCGTACATCTCACACAAGTCCTCATTTAAGGAGACCTTCTTATTGTTTCATTGGTTCTCTAAAATTATTAAAGAAGGAGGTGATTAGGAGTCTTATTACTTCGTTCTAATTTGCTTAGCATCAAAAGGAGCAATCCCATGACTATCGCGTTAAAAACGATGCGTACATCTCACACAAGTCTTCATTTAAGGAGACCTTCTTATTGTTTCATTGGTTCTCTGAAATTGTGAAAGAAGGAGGTTATTTGGAGTCTTATTACTTCGTTCTAATGTGATTAGCATCAAAAGGAGCAATCCCATGACTATCGCGTTAAAAACGATGTGTACATCTTACACAAGTCTTGATTTAGAAAGACCTTCTTATTATTTCATTGGTTCTCTCAAATTGTCAAAGAAAGAGGTGATTATGAGTTCTATGAATTCGTTCTAGTTTGATTAGTATGGAAAGGAGCAGCAATCCTATCACTAGTGCCTTCAAAACGATCCGTACATCTCACACAAGTCTTCATTTAGGGAGACCTTCATATTGTTTCCTTGGTTGATTCAAATTTACAAAGAAAGTGGTGATTAAGAGTTGTATTACTTCGTTCTAGTTTGATTAGCGTCAAAATGAGAAACCCAAGACTATCGCGTTCAAAACCTTGTGTACATATAACACAATTCTTCATTTAGGGATACCTTTTTATTGTTTCATTGGTGCGCTAAAATTTCAAAGAAAGAGGTAATTAGGAGTCCTATAACTTCGTTCTAAGTTTTATTAGCATCAAAAGGAGCAATCCCATGACTATCGCGTTAAAAACGATGCGTACATCTCACACAAGTTCTCATTTAAGGAGACCTTCTTATTGTTTCATTGGTTCTCTAAAATTGTTAAAGAAGGAGGTGATTAGGAGTCTTATTACTTTGTTCTAATTTGCTTAGCATCAAAAGGAGCAATCCCATGACTATCGCGTTAAAAACGATGCGTACATCTCACACAAGTCTTCATTTAAGGAGACCTTCTTATTGTTTCATTGGTTCTCTGAAATTGTGAAAGAAGGAGTTGATTTGGAGTCTTATTACTTCGTTCTAATGTGATTAGCATCAGAAGGAGCAATCCCATGACTATCGCGTTAAAAACGATGTGTACATCTCACACAAGTCTTGATTTAGAAAGACCTTCTTATTATTTCATTGGTTCTCTCAAATTGTCAAAGAAAGAGGTGATTATGAGTCCTATGAATTCGTTCTAGTTTGATTAGTATGGAAAGGAGCAGCAATCCTATCACTAGTGCCTTCAAAACGATCCGTACATCTCACACAAGTCTTCATTTAGGGAGACCTTCATATTGTTTCATTTATTGTTTCAAATTTACAAAGAAAGTGGTGATTAAGAGTTGTATTACTTCGTTCTAGTTTGATTAGCGTCAAAATGAGAAACCCAAGACTATCGCGTTCAAAACCTTGCGTACATATAACACAATTCTTCATTTAGGGATACCTTTTTATTGTTTCATTGGTGTGCTAAAATTTTAAAGAAAGAGGTAATTAGGAGTCCTATAACTTCGTTCTAAGTTTGATTAGCATCAAAAGGAGCAATCCCATGACTATCGCGTTAAAAACAATGCGTACATCTCACACAAGTCCTCATTTAAGGAGACCTTCTTATTGTTTCATTGGTTCTCTAAAATTATTAAAGAAGGAGGTGATTAGGAGTCTTATTACTTCGTTCTAATTTGCTTAGCATCAAAAGGAGCAATCCCATGACTATCGCGTTAAAAACGATGCGTACATCTCACACAAGTCTTCATTTAAGGAGACCTTCTTATTGTTTCATTGGTTCTCTGAAATTGTGAAAGAAGGAGGTTATTTGGAGTCTTATTACTTCGTTCTAATGTGATTAGCATCAAAAGGAGCAATCCCATGACTATCGCGTTAAAAACGATGTGTACATCTTACACAAGTCTTGATTTAGAAAGACCTTCTTATTATTTCATTGGTTCTCTCAAATTGTCAAAGAAAGAGGTGATTATGAGTTCTATGAATTCGTTCTAGTTTGATTAGTATGGAAAGGAGCAGCAATCCTATCACTAGTGCCTTCAAAACGATCCGTACATCTCACACAAGTCTTCATTTAGGGAGACCTTCATATTGTTTCCTTGGTTGATTCAAATTTACAAAGAAAGTGGTGATTAAGAGTTGTATTACTTCGTTCTAGTTTGATTAGCGTCAAAATGAGAAACCCAAGACTATCGCGTTCAAAACCTTGTGTACATATAACACAATTCTTCATTTAGGGATACCTTTTTATTGTTTCATTGGTGTGCTAAAATTTCAAAGAAAGAGGTAATTAGGAGTCCTATAACTTCGTTCTAAGTTTGATTAGCATCAAAAGGAGCAATCCCATGACTATCGCGTTAAAAACGATGCGTACATCTCACACAAGTCCTCATTTAAGGAGACCTTCTTATTGTTTCATTGGTTCTCTAAAATTGTTAAAGAAGGAGGTGATTAGGAGTCTTATTACTTCGTTCTAATTTGCTTAGCATCAAAAGGAGCAATCCCATGACTATCGCGTTAAAAACGATGCGTACATCTCACACAAGTCTTCATTTAAGGAGACCTTCTTATTGTTTCATTGGTTCTCTGAAATTGTGAAAGAAGGAGTTGATTTGGAGTCTTATTACTTCGTTCTAATGTGATTAGCATCAAAAGGAGCAATCCCATGACTATCGCGTTAAAAACGATGTGTACATCTCACACAAGTCTTGATTTAGAAAGACCTTCTTATTATTTCATTGGTTCTCTCAAATTGTCAAAGAAAGAGGTGATTATGAGTCCTATGAATTCGTTCTAGTTTGATTAGTATGGAAAGGAGCAGCAATCCTATCACTAGTGCCTTCAAAACGATCCGTACATCTCACACAAGTCTTCATTTAGGGAGACCTTCTTAATGTTTCATTAGCACTCTCAAATTGTCAAAACATAGGTGATTATGAGTCGTATTACTTCGTTCTAGTTGAAATTAGCATCAAAATGAGCAATCACATCACTATCGCGTTCAAAACGATGCGTAGATCTCACACAGGTCTTCATTTAGGGAGACCTTCATATTGTTTCATTGGTTCTCTCAAATTGTCAAAGAAAGAGGTGATTATGAGTCCTACGAATTCGTTCTAGTTTGATTAGCATCAAAAGGAGCAGCAATCCTATCACTAGTGCTTTCAAAACGATCCGTACATCTCACACAAGTCTTTACTTAGGGAGAACTTCTTAATGTTTCATTAGTTCTCTCAAATTGTCAAAATATAGGTGATTATGAGTCCTATTACTTCGTTCTAGTTGAAATTAGCATCAAAAGGAGCAATACCATCACTATCGCGTTCAAAACGATGTGTAGATCTCACACAGGTCTTCATTTAGGGAGACCTTCATATTGTTTCATTGGTTGTTTCAAATTTACAAAGAAAGAGGTGATTAAGAGTTGTATTACTTCGTTCTAGTTTGATTAGCGTCAAAACGAGAAACCCATGACTATTGCGTTCAAAACCATGCGTACATATCACACAATTCTTCATTTAGGGATACCTTCTTATTGTTTCATTGGTGCACTAAACTTGTCAAAGAAAGAGGTGATTAGGAGTCTTATAACTTCGTTCTAAGTTTGATTAGCATCAAAAGGAGCAATCCCATGACTATCGCGTTAAAAACGATGCGTACATCTCAAACAAGTCTTCATTTAAGGAGGCCTTCATATTGTTTCATTGGTTCTCAAAAATTATGAAAGAATGAGGTGATTAGGAGTCTTATTACTTCGTTCTAATTTGATTAGCATCAAAAGGAGCAATCCCATGACTATCGCGTTAAAAACGATGTGTACATCTCACACAAGTCTTGATTTAGGGAGACCTTCTTATTGTTTCATTGGTTCTTTCAAATTGTCAAAGAAAGAGGTGATTATGAGTCCTATGAATTCGTTCTAGTTTGATTAGCATCAAAAGGAGCAGCAATCCTATCACTAGTGCCTTCAAAACGATCCGTACATCTCACACAAATCTTCATTTAGGGAGAACTTCTTAATGTTTCATTAGTTCTCTCAAATTGTCAAAATATATGTGATTATGAGTCCTATTACTTCGTTCTAGTTGAAATTAACATCAAAAGGAGCAATCACATCACTATCGCAATAAAAACGATGCGTAGATCTCACACAAGTCTTCATTTAGGGATACCTTAATATTGTTTCATTGGTTGTTTTAAATTTACAAAGAAACAGGTGATTAATAGTTGTATTACTTCGTTCTAGTTTGATTAGCGTCAAAATGAGAAACCCATGACTATCGCGTTCAAAACCTTGCGTACACATCACACAATTCTTCATTTAGGGATACCTTCTTATTGTTTCATTGGTGCACTAAAATTGTCAAAGAAAGAGGTGATTAGGAATCCTATAACTTCGTTCTAAGTTTGATTAGCATCAAAAGGACCAATCCCATGACTATCGCGTTAAAAACGATGCGTACATCTCACACAAGTCTTCATTTAAGGAGACCTTCTTATTGTTTCATTGGTTCTCTGAAATTGTGAAAGAAGGAGTTGATTTGGAGTCTTATTACTTCGTTCTAATGTGATTAGCATCAAAAGGAGCAATCCCATGACTATCGCGTTAAAAACGATGTGTACATCTCACACAAGTCTTGATTTAGAAAGACCTTCTTATTATTTCATTGGTTCTCTCAAATTGTCAAAGAAAGAGGTGATTATGAGTCCTATGAATTCGTTCTAGTTTGATTAGTATGGAAAGGAGCAGCAATCCTATCACTAGTGCCTTCAAAACGATCCGTACATCTCACACAAGTCTTCATTTAGGGAGACCTTCTTAATGTTTCATTAGCTCTCTCAAATTGTCAAAACATAGGTGATTATGAGTCGTATTACTTCGTTCTAGTTGAAATTAGCATCAAAATGAGCAATCACATCACTATCGCGTTCAAAACGATGCGTAGATCTCACACAGGTCTTCATTTAGGGAGACCTTCATATTGTTTCATTTATTGTTTCAAATTTACAAAGAAAGAGGTGATTAAGAGTTGTATTACTTCGTTCTAGTTTGATTAGCGTCAAAATGAGAAACCCAAGACTATCGCGTTCAAAACCTTGCGTACATATAACACAATTCTTCATTTAGGGATACCTTTTTATTTTTTCATTGGTGCGCTAAAATTTCAAAGAAAGAGGTAATTAGGAGTCCTATAACTTCGTTCTAAGTTTGATTAGCATCAAAAGGAGCAATCCCATGACTATCGCGTTAAAAACGATGCGTACATCTCACACAAGTCCTCATTTAAGGAGACGTTCTTATTGTTTCATTGGTTCTCTAAAATTGTTAAAGAAGGAGGTGATTAGGAGTCTTATTACTTCGTTCTAATTTGCTTAGCATCAAAAGGAGCAATCCCATGACTATCGCGTTAAAAACGATGTGTACATCTCACACAAGTCTTGATTTAGAAAGACCTTCTTCTACTTTCATTGGTTCTCTCAAATTGTCAAAGAAAGAGGTGATTATGAGTCCTATGAATTCGTTCTAGTTTGATTAGCATCAAAAGGAGCAGCAATCATAGCACTAGTGCCTTCAATACGATCCGTACATCTCACACAAGTCTTCATTTAGGAAGACCTTCTTAATATTTCATTAGTTCTCTCAAATTGTCAAAATATAGGTGATTATGAGTCCTATTACATCGTTCTAGTTGAAATTAGCATCAAAAGGAGCAATCCCATCACTATCGCGTTCAAAACGATGCGTAGATCTCACACAGGTCTTCATTTAGGGAGACCTTCATATTGTTTCCTTGGTTGATTCAAATTTACAAAGAAAGAGGTGATTAAGAGTTATATTACTTCGTTCTAGTTTGATTAGCGTCAAAACGAGAAACCCATGACTATCGCGTTCAAAACCATGCGTTCATATCACACAATTCTTCATTTAGGGATACCTTCTTATTGTTTCATTGGTGCATTAAAATTGTCAAAGAAAGAGGTGATTAGGAGTCCTATAACATCGTTTTAGTTTGATTAGCATCAAAAGGAGCAATCCCATAACTATCGCGTTAAAAACGACGTGTACATCTCACACAAGTCTTGATTTAGGGAGACCTTCTTATTGTTTCATTGGTTCTCTCAAATTGTCAAAGAAAGAGGTGATTATGAGTCCTACGAATTCGTTCTAGTTTGATTATCATCAAAAGGAGCAGCAATCCTATCACTAGTGCTTTCAAAACGATCCGTACATCTCACACAAGTCTTCATTTAGGGAGACCTTCTTAATGTTTCATTAGCTCTCTCAAATTGTCAAAACATAGGTGATTATGAGTCGTATTACTTCGTTCTAGTTGAAATTAGCATCAAAATGAGCAATCACATCACTATCGCGTTCAAAACGATGCGTAGATCTCACACAGGTCTTCATTTAGGGAGACCTTCATATTGTTTCATTTATTGTTTCAAATTTACAAAGAAAGAGGTGATTAAGAGTTGTATTACTTCGTTCTAGTTTGATTAGCGTCAAAATGAGAAACCCAAGACTATCGCGTTCAAAACCTTGCGTACATATAACACAATTCTTCATTTAGGGATACCTTTTTATTTTTTCATTGGTGCGCTAAAATTTCAAAGAAAGAGGTAATTAGGAGTCCTATAACTTCGTTCTAAGTTTGATTAGCATCAAAAGGAGCAATCCCATGACTATCGCGTTAAAAACGATGCGTACATCTCACACAAGTCCTCATTTAAGGAGACCTTCTTATTGTTTCATTGGTTCTCTAAAATTGTTAAAGAAGGAGGTGATTAGGAGTCTTATTACTTCGTTCTAATTTGCTTAGCATCAAAAGGAGCAATCCCATGACTATCGCGTTAAAAACGATGTGTACATCTCACACAAGTCTTGATTTAGAAAGACCTTCTTCTACTTTCATTGGTTCTCTCAAATTGTCAAAGAAAGAGGTGATTATGAGTCCTATGAATTCGTTCTAGTTTGATTAGCATCAAAAGGAGCAGCAATCATAGCACTAGTGCCTTCAATACGATCCGTACATCTCACACAAGTCTTCATTTAGGAAGACCTTCTTAATATTTCATTAGTTCTCTCAAATTGTCAAAATATAGGTGATTATGAGTCCTATTACATCGTTCTAGTTGAAATTAGCATCAAAAGGAGCAATCCCATCACTATCGCGTTCAAAACGATGCGTAGATCTCACACAGGTCTTCATTTAGGGAGACCTTCATATTGTTTCCTTGGTTGATTCAAATTTACAAAGAAAGAGGTGATTAAGAGTTATATTACTTCGTTCTAGTTTGATTAGCGTCAAAACGAGAAACCCATGACTATCGCGTTCAAAACCATGCGTTCATATCACACAATTCTTCATTTAGGGATACCTTCTTATTGTTTCATTGGTGCATTAAAATTGTCAAAGAAAGAGGTGATTAGGAGTCCTATAACATCGTTTTAGTTTGATTAGCATCAAAAGGAGCAATCCCATAACTATCGCGTTAAAAACGACGTGTACATCTCACACAAGTCTTGATTTAGGGAGACCTTCTTATTGTTTCATTGGTTCTCTCAAATTGTCAAAGAAAGAGGTGATTATGAGTCCTACGAATTCGTTCTAGTTTGATTATCATCAAAAGGAGCAGCAATCCTATCACTAGTGCTTTCAAAACGATCCGTACATCTCACACAAGTCTTCATTTAGGGAGACCTTCTTAATGTTTCATTAGCTCTCTCAAATTGTCAAAACATAGGTGATTATGAGTCGTATTACTTCGTTCTAGTTGAAATTAGCATCAAAATGAGCAATCACATCACTATCGCGTTCAAAACGATGCGTAGATCTCACACAGGTCTTCATTTAGGGAGACCTTCATATTGTTTCATTTATTGTTTCAAATTTACAAAGAAAGAGGTGATTAAGAGTTGTATTACTTCGTTCTAGTTTGATTAGCGTCAAAATGAGAAACCCAAGACTATCGCGTTCAAAACCTTGCGTACATATAACACAATTCTTCATTTAGGGATACCTTTTTATTTTTTCATTGGTGCGCTAAAATTTCAAAGAAAGAGGTAATTAGGAGTCCTATAACTTCGTTCTAAGTTTGATTAGCATCAAAAGGAGCAATCCCATGACTATCGCGTTAAAAACGATGCGTACATCTCACACAAGTCCTCATTTAAGGAGACCTTCTTATTGTTTCATTGGTTCTCTAAAATTGTTAAAGAAGGAGGTGATTAGGAGTCTTATTACTTCGTTCTAATTTGCTTAGCATCAAAAGGAGCAATCCCATGACTATCGCGTTAAAAACGATGTGTACATCTCACACAATTCTTGATTTAGAGAGACCTTCTTATTGTTTCATTGGTTCACTCAAATTATCAAAGAAAGAGGTGAGTATGAGTCCTATGAATTCGTTCTAGTTTGATTAGCCTCAAAAGGAGCAGCAATCCTATCACTAGTGCTATAAGGTGATTAAGAGTTGTATTACTTCGTTCTAGTTTGATTAGTGTCAAAACGAGAAACGCATGACTATCGCGTTCAAAACCACGCGTTCATATCACACAATTCTTCATTTAGGGATACCTTCTTATTGTTTCATTGGTGCACTAAAATTGTCAAACAAAGAGGTGATTAGGAGTCCTATAACTTCGTTCTAAGTTTGATTAGCATCAAAAGAAGCAATCCCATGACTATCGCGTTAAAAACGATGCGTACATCTCACCCAAGTCTTCATTTAAGGAGACCTTCTTATTGTTTCATTGGTTCTCTAAAATTGTGAAAGAAGGAGGTGATTAGGAGTCTTATTACTTCGTTCTAATGTGATTAGCATCAAAAGGAGCAATCCCATGACTATCGCGTTAAAAACGATGTGTACATCTCACACAAGTCTTGATTTAGGAAGACCATCTTATTGTTTCATTGGTTCTCTCAAATTGTCAAAGAAAGAGGTGATTATGAGTCCTATGAATTCGTTCTAGTTTGATTAGCATCAAAAGGAGCAGCAATCCTATCACTAGTGCCTTCGAAACGATCCGTACATCTCACACAAGTCTTCATTGAGGGAGACCTTCTTAATGTTTCATTAGTTCTCTCAAATTGTCAAAATATAGTTGATTATGAGTCCTCTTACTTCGTTCTAGTTGAAATTAGCATCAAAAGGAGCAATCTCATCGCTATCGCATTCAAAACGATGCGTAGATCTCACACATGTCTTCATTTAGGGAGACCTTCATATTGTTTCGTTGGTTGTTTCAAATTTACAAAGAAATAGGTGATTAAGAGTTGTATTACTTCGTTCTAGTTTGATTAGTGTCAAAACGAGAAACCCATGACTATCGCGTTCAAAACCACGCGTTCATATCACACAATTCTTCATTTAGGGATACCTTCTTATTGTTTCATTGGTGCACTAAAATTGTCAAACAAAGAGGTGATTAGGGGTCCTATAACTTCGTTCTAAGTTTGATTAGCATCAAAAGAAGCAATCCCATGACTATCGCGTTAAAAACGATGCGTACATCTCACCCAAGTCTTCATTTAAGGAGACCTTCTTATTGTTTCATTGGTTCTCTAAAATTGTGAAAGAAGGAGGTGATTAGGAGTCTTATTACTTCGTTCTAATGTGATTAGCATCAAAAGGAGCAATTCCATGACTATCGCGTTAAAAACGATGTGTACATCTCACACAAGTCTTCATTTAGGAAGACCATCTTATTGTTTCATTGGTTCTCTCAAATTGTCAAATAAAGAGGTGATTATGAGTCCTATGAATTCGTTCTAGTTTGATTAGCATCAAAAGGAGCAGCAATCCTATCACTAGTGCCTTCGAAACGATCCGTACATCTCACACAAGTCTTCATTGAGGGAGACCTTCTTAATGTTTCATTAGTTCTCTCAAATTATCAAAATATAGTTGATTATGAGTCCTCTTACTTCGTTCTAGTTGAAATTAGCATCAAAAGGAGCAATCTCATCGCTATCGCATTCAAAACGATGCGTAGATCTCACACATGTCTTCATTTAGGGAGACCTTCATATTGTTTCGTTGGTTGTTTCAAATTTACAAAGAAATAGGTGATTAAGAGTTGTATTACTTCGTTCTAGTTTGATTAGTGTCAAAACGAGAAACCCATGACTATCGCGTTCAAAACCACGCGTTCATATCACACAATTCTTCATTTAGGGATACCTTCTTATTGTTTCATTGGTGCACTAAAATTGTCAAACAAAGAGGTGATTAGGAGTCCTATAACTTCGTTCTAAGTTTGATTAGCATCAAAAGAAGCAATCCCATGACTATCGCGTTAAAAACGATGCGTACATCTCACCCAAGTCTTCATTTAAGGAGACCTTCTTATTGTTTCATTGGTTCTCTAAAATTGTGAAAGAAGGAGGTGATTAGGAGTCTTATTACTTCGTTCTAATGTGATTAGCATCAAAAGGAGCAATCCCATTACTATCGCGTTAAAAACGATGTGTACATCTCACACAAGTCTTGATTTAGGAAGACCATCTTATTGTTTCATTGGTTCTCTCAAATTGTCAAAGAAAGAGGTGATTATGAGTCCTATGAATTCGTTCTAGTTTGATTAGCATCAAAAGGAGCAGCAATCCTATCACTAGTGCCTTCGAAACGATCCGTACATCTCACACAAGTCTTCATTGAGGGAGACCTTCTTAATGTTTCATTAGTTCTCTCAAATTGTCAAAATATAGTTGATTATGAGTCCTCTTACTTCGTTCTAGTTGAAATTAGCATCAAAAGGAGCAATCTCATCGCTATCGCATTCAAAACGATGCGTAGATCTCACACATGTCTTCATTTAGGGAGACCTTCATATTGTTTCGTTGGTTGTTTCAAATTTACAAAGAAATAGGTGATTAAGAGTTGTATTACTTCGTTCTAGTTTGATTAGTGTCAAAACGAGAAACCCATGACTATCGCGTTCAAAACCACGCGTTCATATCACACAATTCTTCATTTAGGGATACCTTCTTATTGTTTCATTGGTGCACTAAAATTGTCAAACAAAGAGGTGATTAGGGGTCCTATAACTTCGTTCTAAGTTTGATTAGCATCAAAAGAAGCAATCCCATGACTATCGCGTTAAAAACGATGCGTACGTCTCACCCAAGTCTTCATTTAAGGAGACCTTCTTATTGTTTCATTGGTTCTCTAAAATTGTGAAAGAAGGAGGTGATTAGGAGTCTTATTACTTCGTTCTAATGTGATTAGCATCAAAAGGAGCAATTCCATGACTATCGCGTTAAAAACGATGTGTACATCTCACACAAGTCTTGATTTAGGAAGACCATCTTATTGTTTCATTGGTTCTCTCAAATTGTCAAATAAAGAGGTGATTATGAGTCCTATGAATTCGTTCTAGTTTGATTAGCATCAAAAGGAGCAGCAATCCTATCACTAGTGCCTTCGAAACGATCCGTACATCTCACACAAGTCTTCATTGAGGGAGACCTTCTTAATGTTTCATTAGTTCTCTCAAATTGTCAAAATATAGTTGATTATGAGTCCTCTTACTTCGTTCTAGTTGAAATTAGCATCAAAAGGAGCAATCTCATCGATATCTCATTCAAAACGATGCGTAGATCTCACACATGTCTTCATTTAGGGAGACCTTCATATTGTTTCGTTGGTTGTTTCAAATTTACAAAGAAATAGGTGATTAAGAGTTGTATTACTTTGTTCTAGTTTGATTAGTGTCAAAACGAGAAACCCATGACTATCGCGTTCAAAACCACGCGTTCATATCACACAATTCTTCATTTAGGGATACCTTCTTATTGTTTCATTGGTGCACTAAAATTGTCAAACAAAGAGGTGATTAGGAGTCCTATAACTTCGTTCTAAGTTTGATTAGCATCAAAAGAAGCAATCCTGTGACACCCCCAAATCCGGGTACTTCAATTTCCACGGGACTTGGTGTTCACTGTACAAATATCATCTATCTATCTACCCATAGTAAATGCAAACCATGAAATAAATAGAAATAATCCTCCCCTTATGGGGTTACAACATCTGAAAAGAAATACATCAATCCCAGGTCGTACTTAACCTTAAATCTCAAGTGCGGAAATATAAATAATTAAATAAGTCTTACACAACTTTAACATAAGTCTGAAACATAAACACATAAAATAAACAACAAGTCTTCATCACTTGTTGACCTTGCCCTTGCCTTTGCTAGTAGAAGGCTCGTTGGACCTTTCGTTCTTAACTGCAATGTTATTATTACGCAAGAGTGAGCACGATTGCCCACAAGTATAATAATATGACAACAATATAATAACATGCGAGTGAATCAAAGACATCTGAATAAAGAAACTCAACTTTTGACTCAAGAATGAATAACAGGAATCAAAAGAACGTCTGAGGGTCATAAGACCTTGAACTATGTCCTAGGTTGTAAAGTTTTTATGCTTTAAACCTTTAACAGTCATAAGACTATGGACTCTACTTCTCGTACTTAGGGGGATCAGCCCTTAGTACCATACTGTGCACAATATCTCAACGCTAAAGCGTAAATAATCCCCTTTTACAGGGTTGTTCATCTCAGTTTTGACATCAGAGTCCGCACCAAAGGAAGTTTGGTTTGGATAAGCTCAATAAGTATTTTGGAATTTAGAACGTTCATCAACTATGGACTAGTCGAATCAATAAGGGTTCACTAGTCCTATAAGGTTCAACAATAACATCGATATTCAACTTGAATAATAAATCTCAAGAGTATACAATCGAATAAGTATTGTATCACTGAATCATGCTTTTAAAAGAGTTACAATATGTAATATGAATTTCGAACTTGAACAATTAAAAACACGAGCTTACTCGATATAGAAACACAAGTCTAAGGCTTAATAAATGAATAAATTAGAATTTAGGGAACTTGCTAAATCAATAAATTAGGGATAGGATACTTGCCTCTTGCACAAGCTACAATTATAATTCACGTTCTTTATTACATCCTACATATCAATACGTTCACAATACAAATTAATCAATAACTCGATATACGTATCGAATCACACACATCGGTTTTGAGCACGTTATTGGACTATACAATTAACGATTCAAGTCATGTAATTAACTTATTAATTACTCACGTAATATAAGTTATTAACCTCTTATTATATGTTTAGCATATCTTTATGTTCATTACATTAGGTTTTAAACCACCTCTTAGAACACACGAACACTTAGCAAAAAAAATTTCAAATTTCTGCAAGGGGCGCGGCCGCGCGCCAGTTACCCTTGGGACCAGCGCGGCCGCGCGGCAACGCAGACCCAGATTTCCAGTTCGCGAATGACACACAGAGCAACCCAAATAAATCCAAATTAAACTAACGAAATGAATTTAAGGCTACCCATGAGATATAGAATTTACAGAAACATCATACCATGTTCTAAGCATGCTTTTAACACTTTAAATCACGGAATTACACAAATCACAACATTTAATTTCACTATTTTCAATATTTTATAAAGTTTTGAAAGAAAACAAGAATTCAACGTTACGGATTCGTTATAACACCGAATCCGTTCGTTTAACTTCCATTTTGTTCGTTTAAATGTACACAATCACATTCAAGTGTTAATTTAAGTTAAATAAACGCATAAGGTGTGTAAATTTTGTACGTAAGGGCCATATGGGCCATATGTACAATTTTTACACTCTGTAACTTTTGAAAACCCAATTATCAACAAAATTCCATGGTGTGATCACTGAAAGTTATGCATATATGGCATATAATATGTTATGGACATCAATTAATATATATATAGCCATATCATGAACAAGTCATCAATTTAGTCTTTTACAGAAAACTTCAAAGTACGTTAATGGAAGTTTTGAAAACTTAATTAAGACGTAATTACATAAAATTGATCACTGTGATTTATGTATACATGGTATAAAACATGTTATAAACATAATTTAACCCATATAAAACCATATAACCAACAATGATTCAAAATTGACGATTACAGAGAACTTCAAAGTACGTAAAAATAGAAAGCTTAAAACTTAATATAACTGAATTTACCCTTGCTAGTTGGTGAAGATGATTCAAGGATGATGATATAAATTTCTCAATTCTTCTTCCTCAATCTTTTCTCTCAAAATTCTCTCTGATATGAATATATGAATTGATATAGTATATATGTATATAAGTATAATACGTATAATATATAATGGGTGAGTGGTTGTCAGTTGGTCCCTTAGTGGGTTAACTGACCAACTCCCCTTAAGGCCTTGTTTGGCTAGCTTAAGGAATCCTTTCTCATTTATTTTAATTAATTTATTATAATATAGTTAATTAATGTCACACCCAATTAAATCAAATAATGCTATTTAAATCAATTAAATAAAATAGCATAAATCTACATTAAATCACATAGTCACATAATTAAAATTCTTATTTATTAATTATGTCTAATCATAAATCTCTAATTAATTAATAAATTAATTAGAATAACATTATGCTTATTAATTAATATATTAATCAAATAAGCTCAATTAAATACATACTTTGAATATAAAAATTCACCACATTAATTTAACTAATGTGACACATATAATTAAATTACTCTACCACAAATTCATCAATTAATTATTTAACTCAATAATTAAATCATCGAAAATATTTATTTAATTCAATAAATATTCAAAATAAATTACAAAAATCTTGTTTGTCACATCTTTCCCCCCTTAAAAGGATTCTGTCCCCAGAATCACGGTTCAATTAAATTTCGTCCCGTTACATTCTCCCCCCCTTACAAAGATTCTGTCCCCAGAATCGCATAAACAAAAAAATTAAGTAAATAAATCTGGGTAATTCTTCATCATATGCTCTTCGAGTTCCCACGTAGCTTCTTCAGCATTGTGGTTCCTCCAAATTACCTTAACAGAAGGTATAACTTTATTTCTGAGGACTTGCTCTTTCCTGTCAACAATCTGAACAGGAATTTCTTCATAGGATAAGTCTTTCTCAAAATGTAGGGGTTCATATTCAATCACATGTTTGTAATCGGGTTTGTAGGGGCGTAAAACTGACACATGAAAGACGTTGTGGACATTCTCAAGCGCCGGAGGTAAGGCTACCTCATACGCAACTTCTCCAATCCTTCGCAGTACTTCAAAGGGTCCAATGAACCTTGGGCTCAATTTTCCCTTCTTACCGAATCTGATCTTCCCCTTCCAGGGAGAGACTTTCAAGAACACATAGCTACCCGATTCAAACTCAACGTTCTTACGGTGTGGATCGGCGTATTTCTTCTGCCTATCCTGAGCTGCTACCAGTCTTGTTCTGATCACTTTGACTATCTCTGCTGTCTGCTGTACCAGTTCTGGACCTAATAGTTGTCTCTCGCCAACTTCATCCCAGTATAGCGGGGTTCTGCATTTTCTTCCGTACAACGCTTCGTAAGGCGGCATGCCAATACTAGCGTGGTAACTGTTGTTGTAACCGAATTCCACAAGCGGTAGGTGATCATCCCAATTTCCTTTAAAATCCATGATGCATGCTCTCAACATATCTTCCAATGTCTGGATCGTTCTTTCACTCTGCCCATCTGTCTGAGGGTGATAAGCCGTACTCATTCTCAACTGTGTCCCCATGCATTCTTGTAGTCGCTTCCAGAAGTTCGATGTGAAACGCGGATCTCTGTCGGAAACAATTGACACCGGAACTCCGTGCCTCGAAACAATCTCTTTCACATATAGCCTTGCCAACTGGTCTAAGTTGAATCTGATTTTGATCGGAAGGAAGTGTGCGGATTTCGTCAGTCGGTCAACGATAACCCATACTGCGTCGTAGCCTTTCTGAGTCGTCGGAAGGCCAACCACGAAATCCATCGTAATGTGTTCCCATTTCCATTCTGGGATTTCCAGGGGTTGTAGCAAACCACTTGGTCTCTGATGTTCTGCTTTCACTTTCTGACAGGTTAGACACTTTGCAACACACTCAGCAACATCTCGTTTCAAATTCGGCCACCAGAAGTGCTGTCGAAGATCCTGGTACATCTTGGTACTACCGGGGTGAATCGAATATCGTGAGCTATGAGCCTCGCTCAAAATGTTATCCTTAATCTCTGGCACTGACGGTACCCAAACTCTGTTCTCAAATCTCAGTAGTCCCTCACTGTCTATCTTGAATCTCGGTTCGGTTCCTTCAGATATCTTTTTCTTAACCTTTTCACATTCTTCGTCCTGAAGTTGAGCTTCCTTAACTTTATCCAATAGGGTTGTACCAGTTTGCATCTGAAACAACTTCTCGTCAATCTCTATCGGATACTTCACTTCCAATTCCAACTTTTCCATTGCCGAAATTAGCTCCTCCTGAGCAGTCAACATCATCAATTTCTCCCGACCCTTTCTGCTTAAGGCGTCGGCAACCACATTAGCCTTACCCGGATGGTATAAGATTTCACAGTCATAGTCCTTAATTAACTCCAGCCATCTTCTCTGGCGCATATTCAAGTCCTTCTGTGTAAAAATATATTTCAGACTCTTGTGGTCTGTATATATTTCACACTTCTCCCCATAGAGATAGTGTCTCCAAATTTTTAAAGCAAATACCACTGCAGCTAACTCCAAGTCATGGGTCGGATACCCCTTCTCATAGTCTTTCAATTGTCGTGACGCATACGCAATGACCCTGCCGTTTTGCATAAGTACACAGCCAAGTCCTTTATGCGACGCATCACTATAAATCACAAAATTTCCTGTGTCATCCGGAAGGGATAACACAGGTGCCGAACTCAATCTCCTCTTAAGCTCTTGGAAACTTTCCTCACACTTCTCTGTCCAAACGAATTTCACCGATTTTCTAGTCAAATTCGTTAGCGGAGTTGCGATCTTGGAAAAGTCCTGAATAAATCTTCTATAATAACCCGCCAATCCAAGAAAACTCCTCACTTCCGATGGTGTTTTCGGCTGATCCCAGTTCATCACAGCTTCGACTTTAGAGGGATCTACCGAAATTCCGTCCTTGTCGATCACATGTCCAAGAAATTGCACTCTTTCAATCCAGAATTCACATTTAGAAAATTTGGCGTACAACTTCTCTCTTCTCAACGCCTCTAATGTTAACTTCAGATGTTCTACATGTTCTTCCTTGGTCTTCGAGTATACCAAAATATCGTCGATAAAGACCACCACGAATTTGTCCAAAAACGGCTTGAACACTCCATTCATTAAGCCCATGAATGCTGCAGGAGCATTCGTTAGACCAAATGACATTACCAAAAATTCGTAGTGACCATATCGAGTCCTAAATGCTGTCTTTGGAACATCCTCTGGCCTCACCTTCAGCTGATGATAGCCACTCCTCAAGTCTATCTTTGAAAAGTACCTTGCACCCTTCAATTGGTCGAACAGATCGTCGATCCTCGGTAATGGATATCTATTCTTAATTGTGACCTTATTCAGTTCTCTGTAGTCGATGCAAAGCCGCATCGTCCCGTCCTTCTTCTTCACAAATAACACCGGCGCTCCCCACGGCGATACGCTCGGTTGGATGTACTTCTTGTCCAGTAACTCTTGTAGTTGTACCATTAACTCTTTCATCTCTACCGGAGCCATCCGGTATGGTGCCTTCGATATTGGGGCCGTCCCTGGCGCCAAATCGATCACAAACTCAACCTCTCTGTCTGGCGGAAGTCCTGGCAGATCATCCGGAAATACGTCTAAGAAGTCCCTCACGACTGGTATATCTTCTAATTTCGAATTTTCTTTACGACTATCGACTATGTAGGCTAAATATCCTACACAGCCTTGTCTTAACAACTTCCTGGCCTGCATCATCGTCAGACAACTCGCTTGTCTAGGCGATTTACTGCCATAAAACACAACCTTTGACGGGGTCATAAGGTTGATACACTTCCTCTGGCAATCAATTACAGCCCCATAATTGACTAGCCAATCCATTCCCAGAATAACATCGAATTCCCCAAGTCTAATCGGGATAAGATTTACGTTCATAATGTTACCCTTAATATCTACTCTACAGTTCTTGTGTACATATTTAACAGGGATTACTTCTCTATTCGCAATCTCTATATTCATGGGGTATTCTAACTCGTCCATAGGAAGTTCTAAGTTCTTAGCAAAGTCATCGGATATAAATGAACAAGTAGCACCCGAATCAAATAGTACATAAGCATTAACTTTATTGATCGGAATGATACCTGACACCACATCGCGAGACTGCACAGCATCCTGCACGGTCATGTTGAAGGTCCTGGCGGTTGGTCGGTTGGTTGCGGTTGGTCCCGTGATAGTTAAAGCACTTCCACCGCTGTTTCCCCTGTTTCCACCTGATCCTTCCCTTCCAGATCCCTTCTTGGGACAGTCCCTTGCCAGATGGTCCTTTGAGCCGCAAGTGAAGCAAGCGCCCTTCTTTGGGTTCGGACAGTTAGGTGCTATGTGGCCTTCCTGACCACAATTATAGCATACTCGTTTTCCCTTCATACAGACCCCCAGGTGAGCTTTCCCGCAGGTCGAACAAGCTTCGATCCTCTTTTTCTGACCACCTTGCTGATTCCCAGTCGATGAGTTATCATTCCACCTCCTCTTCTGATTATTACTCCCTCCCGTGTTGCTACCACTAGCCTTGTTAATTCCTTCACCTTCACTCTTCTTCTTTTTCTGATCTTGGTTATACTTTGTAACTGCATCACTCCCGCCTTCAGCGAGAATGGCCTTCTCCAACACCCCAGCAAAAGTGTTCAATTGGAACATTGACACTTTGCTATACAACCAGGGTTTCAGGCCCTGTTCAAACCTCCTTGCCTTCCTCTGATCGGTGTGCACTTGATACGTGGCAAACCTAGCCAACTCATTGAATTTCGCCGCATATTCTGGTACGGACATATTTCCCTGTTTCAGTTCCAAGAACTGGACCTCCATTTGATTCTGCGAGCTGGTCGGAAAGTACATCTCGAAGAACATCTCCTTGAACCTCTCCCAGGTAATCACACCTTCACCTCCCCGGACCTTATTCGCTTGCCACCAATAGCTGGCCTCAGATTTCAGCATGAACGTTGCATAGGCGGTTTTCTGGTCCTCTCTGACTCTGGCGACGTCAAAAACTTTTTCCATCTCCATGACCCAGGTTTGAGCTTCTATCGGGTTCATGGTGCCTTTAAACTCTGGCGGTCCCACCGCCTTGAAGTCCTTGAACGTTGTGGTCGGTGGAGCTTGAGGTTGGTTGTTAAGCGCTCCAGCAAGTAAGTTCGCCAACTGCTGAACGGGGTTAGCATTGGCGTCGTTGTTGTTGTTAGTTGACCCTTCTTGGGCCTGTTGACGGTTAGATCGTCTCCTTGGCGGCATTTTACTGTTAAGAAATACGCGTATTAGAACTTTATTCAATCTTTTAAATATCTAAGGCTTAACTTAAACATTTAGACACAATCAGTCAACACATTATCTCAAATAAACTCTGATATATTACTAAATCAAAAGTTTTAACATAATACGATAGCATCACTGCTATTTACATCAACTATCCTGAGATAAAGAATCTACAGGATTTAAAACATAAAATATTCCTCTGTTTATAAACACATTGGAATTTACATTATTAACTACTAGATAGGTTTCACAAAATCAAATGTTCCTATCACTGCCCATTAAGGCGACGAACAGCTTTGCCACGCTCTTCTTCCATAATCCGAGACATCGTCCTGCGATCTAGCATGTACGACGGTAGTCCTTCAAACTGAATTGGGTACCTCATAACCCGATCCTGGGCCTCGTCAATTGCATACTGAAGTATAGAGTACGTCTCTTCAAGCTTGGCCTTCTTCGCCCGACAATTATCTTCTGCGAGATCTGCTCGTCGTGATTCCCTTACCCAAGCCTCCTCTGCTATGGCCAGCCTTGCTGATTTCTCTTTTAGTTCATTCTTCAATTCCTCAATTTCCTCTGACTTCTGCTCGGTTTGGCCCTTCTCGTGAGCCAAATTCCACTCTACATTTCCCAAACGTGTGTGAAGAGCCTCAACCTCTCCATCCCTCAGCTCGATGGTAGACTGTTGAGTAACCGACCGCTCCCTCAGCTCCTGAACAGTCTCCCTCAGCTCCTGAACAGTATCACGTAACTCTATGTTACGGTCATACAGCTCGTCATACATCTCAGCACTGATAGAGCTCGGCGGGAACTCTTCAGGGTCTTCCTCCTCCTCTTCAGCTGCCTCAGCCTGAACTTCAATCTCCTCAGGGTCTTCCTCAGAGTCCTCCTCTGAATTAGACACCGGCACAATCTCCTGACCAATGACTGTGATCAAGGGTGATGGCTCTCGTCGGACTAACTGCTCCCAAACTACGTGGATATCTCGGGGCTCCTCCTCTCTAGCCTCTAGGGGTACAAGGTCCCTGGACTGACTAGGTTCTCCAGCATTCGTCATCCTGACAAATAAAATTTTAAGTTTTAGTAATTACGTGATGCTAATCGAGACTCGAATATATAAGTATAAGCACGTAGCACATAAGGTAAGTTATTATCTTTCTTAGAACTCGATAAGAGTTATCATTACTATGTTCTCGATCTCTAAAAAGGCTACTATCCTAAGGTTTTTCCCCACCTAAGGTTCATAACCTACAGCTTTGATACCAACCTGTGACACCCCCAAATCCGGGTACTTCAATTTCCACGGGACTTGGTGTTCACTGTACAAATATCATCTATCTATCTACCCATAGTAAATGCAAACCATGAAATAAATAGAAATAATCCTCCCCTTATGGGGTTACAACATCTGAAAAGAAATACATCAATCCCAGGTCGTACTTAACCTTAAATCTCAAGTGCGGAAATATAAATAATTAAATAAGTCTTACACAACTTTAACATAAGTCTGAAACATAAACACATAAAATAAACAACAAGTCTTCATCACTTGTTGACCTTGCCCTTGCCTTTGCTAGTAGAAGGCTCGTTGGACCTTTCGTTCTTAACTGCAATGTTATTATTACGCAAGAGTGAGCACGATTGCCCACAAGTATAATAATATGACAACAATATAATAACATGCGAGTGAATCAAAGACATCTGAATAAAGAAACTCAACTTTTGACTCAAGAATGAATAACAGGAATCAAAAGAACGTCTGAGGGTCATAAGACCTTGAACTATGTCCTAGGTTGTAAAGTTTTTATGCTTTAAACCTTTAACAGTCATAAGACTATGGACTCTACTTCTCGTACTTAGGGGGATCAGCCCTTAGTACCATACTGTGCACAATATCTCAACGCTAAAGCGTAAATAATCCCCTTTTACAGGGTTGTTCATCTCAGTTTTGACATCAGAGTCCGCACCAAAGGAAGTTTGGTTTGGATAAGCTCAATAAGTATTTTGGAATTTAGAACGTTCATCAACTATGGACTAGTCGAATCAATAAGGGTTCACTAGTCCTATAAGGTTCAACAATAACATCGATATTCAACTTGAATAATAAATCTCAAGAGTATACAATCGAATAAGTATTGTATCACTGAATCATGCTTTTAAAAGAGTTACAATATGTAATATGAATTTCGAACTTGAACAATTAAAAACACGAGCTTACTCGATATAGAAACACAAGTCTAAGGCTTAATAAATGAATAAATTAGAATTTAGGGAACTTGCTAAATCAATAAATTAGGGATAGGATACTTGCCTCTTGCACAAGCTACAATTATAATTCACGTTCTTTATTACATCCTACATATCAATACGTTCACAATACAAATTAATCAATAACTCGATATACGTATCGAATCACACACATCGGTTTTGAGCACGTTATTGGACTATACAATTAACGATTCAAGTCATGTAATTAACTTATTAATTACTCACGTAATATAAGTTATTAACCTCTTATTATATGTTTAGCATATCTTTATGTTCATTACATTAGGTTTTAAACCACCTCTTAGAACACACGAACACTTAGCAAAAAAATTTCAAATTTCTGCAAGGGGCGCGGCCGCGCGCCAGTTACCCTTGGGACCAGCGCGGCCGCGCGGCAACGCAGACCCAGATTTCCAGTTCGCGAATGACACACAGAGCAACCCAAATAAATCCAAATTAAACTAACGAAATGAATTTAAGGCTACCCATGAGATATAGAATTTACAGAAACATCATACCATGTTCTAAGCATGCTTTTAACACTTTAAATCACGGAATTACACAAATCACAACATTTAATTTCACTATTTTCAATATTTTATAAAGTTTTGAAAGAAAACAAGAATTCAACGTTACGGATTCGTTATAACACCGAATCCGTTCGTTTAACTTCCATTTTGTTCGTTTAAATGTACACAATCACATTCAAGTGTTAATTTAAGTTAAATAAACGCATAAGGTGTGTAAATTTTGTACGTAAGGGCCATATGGGCCATATGTACAATTTTTACACTCTGTAACTTTTGAAAACCCAATTATCAACAAAATTCCATGGTGTGATCACTGAAAGTTATGCATATATGGCATATAATATGTTATGGACATCAATTAATATATATATAGCCATATCATGAACAAGTCATCAATTTAGTCTTTTACAGAAAACTTCAAAGTACGTTAATGGAAGTTTTGAAAACTTAATTAAGACGTAATTACATAAAATTGATCACTGTGATTTATGTATACATGGTATAAAACATGTTATAAACATAATTTAACCCATATAAAACCATATAACCAACAATGATTCAAAATTGACGATTACAGAGAACTTCAAAGTACGTAAAAATAGAAAGCTTAAAACTTAATATAACTGAATTTACCCTTGCTAGTTGGTGAAGATGATTCAAGGATGATGATATAAATTTCTCAAATTCTTCTTCCTCAATCTTTTCTCTCAAAATTCTCTCTGATATGAATATATGAATTGATATAGTATATATGTATATAAGTATAATACGTATAATATATAATGGGTGAGTGGTTGTCAGTTGGTCCCTTAGTGGGTTAACTGACCAACTCCCCTTAAGGCCTTGTTTGGCTAGCTTAAGGAATCCTTCTCATTTATTTTAATTAATTTATTATAATATAGTTAATTAATGTCACACCCAATTAAATCAAATAATGCTATTTAAATCAATTAAATAAAATAGCATAAATCTACATTAAATCACATAGTCACATAATTAAAATTCTTATTTATTAATTATGTCTAATCATAAATCTCTAATTAATTAATAAATTAATTAGAATAACATTATGCTTATTAATTAATATATTAATCAAATAAGCTCAATTAAATACATACTTTGAATATAAAAATTCACCACATTAATTTAACTAATGTGACACATATAATTAAATTAATCTACCACAAATTCATCAATTAATTATTTAACTCAATAATTAAATCATCAAAAATATTTATTTAATTCAATAAATATTCAAAATAAATTACAAAAATCTTGTTTGTCACATTTGGCCTCTAGAGGTGATCCACCAAGGAAGGTGAATTATCAAGATGGAGGGTTGTTGGCTTTGTTTTCTATCCTCTATAGAAAAGGAGTACTCTCTAACAATTGGAATTGCATCATCTAATATCTATTATAAGACTTCTCTTATATAGACATTGGTCAACCCTTCTAATCCTATTAGACATGGGATTTCTTTTAATTAATTAAACTCCTTTAATTAATTTAGGCTTCCCACCACATGGGAATAATTAATTAAATTCATTTAATTAATTTATCTCCTAATCTTATTAGGAATAAATGAGAGTACTGAATATTAAATTAATTACTAAACTCCTTTAGAAATTAAAATAATAATAATTGTAATAATATTAATAAGACTCCTCTTATTAATTTATATTTAATATTTCCAAAATATTAAATAATAAACATTAAGCTATTTAATTTATTCTATCACCATAGATTAAATTAATTATACTTAATGCATTATTACGATTATGCCATTACCTTCTTAAATAATTATTCTTCCTTTTATGGTGTGACCCTTTAGGTTCTCCATATTAAACCGGTTGTGAATAAATCAATTAAAACAATTTTAATCTTATTTAAATAAATAAATTAAACTAATAATCTATTTAAATAAATAATATTTATTCTACAATAGGGATAAGCCTCCCTAGCGATCAACGACTTTCCAGATAATATAGATTTCAACATTAATCAAAAAGAACCTGTGAGTAAATAGTTACCATACAATTCAATCCTTCCACCATACAATGTCCCAATTAACTATAAGACATGGATTTACTGTCAAGTCTTATTTTATTTAATTATATGTATTTCGATTAGAAAATGCACAACTCCAAATAATGCAAATTAGAAACTCCTTTCTAATTTCATTTCACCTTGGCCAAGGATTCCTGGGTTGTCATTTAACGAATCACATAGGACATATCTCCTCTTTTACTAGAGGTGGTAGATTCTTTATTGATCATTCATTATCTCCATATGTAACTCATTATGCCCAAGCATACCCTATATATGCCTTAAAAGGTCTTAAGGAATAAGTCAAAGTATAATTTGTTACATACAAGATACTATGATGATCTCAAGTCCAAGGATCACTTGTACTACTATCACATTAGGAATTCCTATTGACAGGCGAGTAAATCTCCATAAGGTATTCCATAGCGAGTCACGTTCAGTGAACTTATTCTCCAATAAGCACCTACATACTTGCTTTAGTGTCTCCACACAAATGATCATGAGATCAATCATCCTCATCCAATGAGCAAGCAACATATGTACCAATCTATCCGGATTTACTAATCCCCTTTTTAGTAATCCCACGATTGGGAACTATTTAAGTTTTAAAACTTTCTAAGAATTTAGATCTCATTAGCATGATCATCATCATGATTCTAAAAGCATTGCTTAAAACTATGGGTTATTTACATATTATAAAAACAGCAACATGTAGATAATTAAATGCCTTTAATAAATGAATATTTTATTAATAAATAAATAAGATTGTTTACAAAGTACGTGCTTTATCATCATACATGATTGGCTTGTATGCACACTACTATCATTAGGTAGACCTTTATATTGTTTCATTGGTTGTTTCAAATTTACAAAGAATGAGGTGATCAATAGTTGTATTACTTCGTTCTAGTTTGATTAGCGTCTAAAGGAGAAACCCATGACTATCGCGTTTAAAATCGCAGCATACATACATCTCACACAAGTCTTCAATTAGGGAGACATTCTTAATGTTTCATTGGTTCTCTAAAATTGTCAAAGAAATAGGTGATTAGGAGTCCTATAACTTCGTTCTAGTTTGATTAGCATCAAAAAGAGCAATCCCATTACTATCACGTTCAAAATAATGACTACATCTCACACAAGTCTTCATTTAAGAAGACCTTCTTATTATTTCATTGGTTCACTAAAATTGTCAAAGAAAGAGGTGATTAGGAGTCCTATAACTTTGTTCTAGTTTTATTAGCATCAAAAGGAGCAATCACATTACTATCACGTTCAAAACGATGCGTACATCTCACACATGTCTTCATTTAAGGGGACCTTCTTATTGTTTCATTGGTTCACTAAAATTGTCTAAGAAAGAGCTGTTTTTTTTTTGCTAAATCAGAAAGAGGTGGTTAGGAGTCCTATTACTTCGTTCTAATTTGATTAGCATCAAAAATAGCAATCCTATGACTATCGCGTTTAAAACGATGCGTATATCTCACACAAGTCTTTATAATTTAGGGAGACCTTCTTATTGTTTCATTGAATCTCTCAAATTGTCAAAAAAGGAGGTGATTATGAGTCCGATAACTACGTTCTAGTTTGATTAGCATTAAAAGTAGCAATTCTATCACTAGTGCCTTCAAAAAGATCCGTACATCTCACACAAGTATTCAATTAGGAAGATCTTCTTATTGTTTCATTTGGTTTTCTAAAATTGTCAAAAAAAACAGGTGATTATGAGTCCTATAACTTCATTCTCGTTTAATTAGCATCAAAAGGAACAATCCCATTACTATCACGTTCAAAACGATGCGTACTTCTCGCACAAGTCTTTATTTAAGGAGACCTACTTATTGTTTCATTGGTTCTCTAAATTGTCCAAGAAAGAGGTGATTAGGAGTCCTATTATTTCGTTCTAATTTGATTAGCATCAAAATGAACAATCCCATGACTATCGCGTTAAAAATGATGTGTACATCTCACACAAGTCTTGATTTAGGGAGATCTTCTTATTGTTTCATTGGTTCTCTAAATTGTCAAAGAAAGAGGTGATTAGGATTCCTATTATTTCGTTCTAATTTGATTAGCATCAAAATGAACAATCCCTTGACTATCGCGTTAAAAATGATGCGTACATCTCACACAAGTCTTGATTTAGGGAGACCTTCTTATTGTTTCATTGGTTCTCTCAAATTATCAAAGAAAGAGGTGATTATGAGTCCTATGACTTCGTCCTAGTTTGATTAGTATCAAAAGGAACAATCCTATCACTAGTGCCTTCAAAACGATCCGTACATCTCACACAAGTCTTCATTTAGGAAAACCTTCTATTGTTTCATTAGTTCTCTCAAATTGTCAAAATATTGTGATTTTGAGTCCTATTACTTCGTTCAAGTTGAAATTATCATCAAAAGAATGAATTCCATCCCTATCGCGTCCAAAACGATGCGTAGATCTAACACAAGTCTTCATTTAGGTAGACCTTCATATTGTTTCATTGGTTGTTTCAAATTTACAAAGAATGAGGTGATCAATAGTTGTATTACTTCGTTCTAGTTTGATTAGCGTCTAAAGGAGAAACCCATAATTATCGCGTTCAAAACCGCAGCGTACATACATCTCACACAAGTCTTCATTTAGGGAGACATTCTTAATGTTTCATTGGTTTTCTAAAATTGTCAAAGAAATAGGTGATTAGGAGTCCTATAACTTCGTTCTAGTTTGATTAGCATCAAAAAGAGCAATCCCATTACTATCACGTTCAAAATAATGCCTACAACTCACACAAGTCTTCATTTAAGAAGACCTTCTTATTATTTCATTGGTTCACTAAAATTGTCAAAGAAAGAGGTGATTAGGAGTCCTATAACTTTGTTCTAGTTTGATTAGCATCAAAAGGAGCAATCACGTTACTATCACGTTCAAAACGATGCGTACATCTCACACATGTCTTCATTTAAGGGGACCTTCTTATTGTTTCATTGGTTCACTAAAATTGTCTAAGAAAGAGGTGTTTTTTTTTGCTAAATCAGAAAGAGGTGGTTAGGAGTCCTATTACTTCGTTCTAATTTGATTAGCATCAAAAATAGCAATCCTATGACTATCGCGTTTAAAACGATGCGTATATCTCACACAAGTCTTTATAATTTAGGGAGACCTTCTTATAAATTCATTGAATCTCTCAAATTGTCAAAGAATGAGGTGATTATAAGTCCGATGACTTCGTTCTAGTTTGATTAGCATTAAAAGTAGCAATTCTATCACTAGTGCCTTCAAAAAGATCCGTACATCTCACACAAGTATTCAATTAGGAAGATCTTCTTATTGTTTCTTTTGGTTTTCTAAAATTGTCAAAAAATAGGTGATTATGAGTCCTATAACTTCGTTCTCGTTTAATTAGCATCAAAAGGAACAATCCCATTACTATCACGTTCAAAACGATGCGTACTTCCCGCATAAGTCTTTATTTAAGGAGACCTACTTATTGTTTCATTGATTCTCTAAATTGTCAAAGAAAGAGGTGATTAGGAGTCCTATTATTTCGTTCTAATTTGATTAGCATCAAAATGAACAATCCCATGACTATCGCGTTAAAAATGATGTGTACATCTCACACAAGTCTTGATTTAGGGAGACCTTCTTATTGTTTCATCGGTTCTCTCAAATTGTCAAAGAAAGAGGCGATTATGAGTCCTATGACTTCGTTCTAGTTTGATTAGCATCAAGAGGAACAATCCTATCACTAGTGCCTTCAAAACGATCCGTACATGTCACACAAATCTTCATATAGGAAAACCTTCTTACTATTTCATTAGTTCTCTCAAATTGTCAAAATATTGTGATTTTGAGTCCTATTACTTCGTTCATGTTGAAATTAGCATCAAAAGAATGAATTCCATAACTATCGCGTCCAAAACGATGCGTAGATTTCACACAAGTCTTCATTTAGGTAGACCTTCATATTGTTTAATTGGTTGTTTCAAATTTACAAAGAATGAGGTGATCAATAGTTGTATTACTTCGTTCTAGCTTGATTAGCGTCTAAAGGAGAAACCCATGACTATCGCGTTCAAAATCGCAGCGTACATACATCTCACACAAGTCTTCAATTAGGGAGACATTCTTAATGTTTCATTGGTTCTCTAAAATTGTCAAAGAAATAGGTGATTAGGAGTCCTATAACTTCGTTCTAGTTTGATTAGCATCAAAAAGAGCAATCCCATTACTATCACGTTCAAAATAATGACTACATCTCACACAAGTCTTCATTTAGGAAGACCTTCTTATTATTTCATTGGTTCACTAAAATTGTCAAAGAAAGAGGTGATTAGGAGTCCTATAACTTTGTTCTAGTTTTATTAGCATCAAAAGGAGCAATCACATTACTATCACGTTCAAAACGATGCGTACATCTCACACATGTCTTCATTTAAGGGGACCTTCTTATTGTTTCATTGGTTCACTAAAATTGTCTAAGAAAGAGCTGTTTTTTTTTTGCTAAATCAGAAAGAGGTGGTTAGGAGTCCTATTACTTCGTTCTAATTTGATTAGCATCAAAAATAGCAATCCTATGACTATCGCGTTTAAAACGATGCGTATATCTCACACAAGTCTTTATAATTTAGGGAGACCTTCTTATTGTTTCATTGAATCTCTCAAATTGTCAAAAAAGGAGGTGATTATGAGTCCGATAACTACGTTCTAGTTTGATTAGCATTAAAAGTAGCAATTCTATCACTAGTGCCTTCAAAAAGATCCGTACATCTCACACAAGTATTCAATTAGGAAGATCTTCTTATTGTTTCATTTGGTTTTCTAAAATTGTCAAAAAAACAGGTGATTATGAGTCCTATAACTTCGTTCTCGTTTAATTAGCATCAAAAGGAACAATCCCATTACTATCACGTTCAAAACGATGCGTACTTCTCGCACAAGTCTTTATTTAAGGAGACCTACTTATTGTTTCATTGGTTCTCTAAATTGTCAAAGAAAGAGGTGATTAGGAGTCCTATTATTTCGTTCTAATTTGATTAGCATCAAAATGAACAATCCCATGACTATCGCGTTAAAAATGATGTGTACATCTCACACAAGTCTTGATTTAGGGAGATCTTCTTATTGTTTCATTGGTTCTCTAAATTGTCAAAGAAAGAGGTGATTAGGATTCCTATTATTTCGTTCTAATTTGATTAGCATCAAAATGAACAATCCCTTGACTATCGCGTTAAAAATGATGCGTACATCTCACACAAGTCTTGATTTAGGGAGACCTTCTTATTGTTTCATTGGTTCTCTCAAATTATCAAAGAAAGAGGTGATTATGAGTCCTATGACTTCGTCCTAGTTTGATTAGTATCAAAAGGAACAATCCTATCACTAGTGCCTTCAAAACGATCCGTACATCTCACACAAGTCTTCATTTAGGAAAACCTTCTACTGTTTCATTAGTTCTCTTAAATTGTCAAAATATTGTGATTTTGAGTCCTATTACTTCGTTCAAGTTGAAATTATCATCAAAAGAATGAATTCCATCCCTATCGCGTCCAAAACGATGCGTAGATCTAACACAAGTCTTCATTTAGGTAGACCTTCATATTGTTTCATTGGTTGTTTCAAATTTACAAAGAATGAGGTGATCAATAGTTGTATTACTTCGTTCTAGTTTGATTAGCGTCTAAAGGAGAAACCCATAATTATCGCGTTCAAAACCGCAGCGTACATACATCTCACACAAGTCTTCATTTAGGGAGACATTCTTAATGTTTCATTGGTTTTCTAAAATTGTCAAAGAAATAGGTGATTAGGAGTCCTATTACTTCGTTCTAGTTTGATTAGCATCAAAAAGAGCAATCCCATTACTATCACGCTCAAAATAATGCCTACATCTCACACAAGTCTTCATTTAAGAAGACCTTCTTATTATTTCATTGGTTCACTAAAATTGTCAAAGAAAGAGGTGATTAGGAGTCCTATAACTTTGTTCTAGTTTGATTAGCATCAAAAGGAGCAATCACGTTACTATCACGTTCAAAACGATGCGTACATCTCACACATGTCTTCATTTAAGGGGACCTTCTTATTGTTTCATTGGTTCACTAAAATTGTCTAAGAAAGAGGTGTTTTTTTTTGCTAAATCAGAAAGAGGTGGTTAGGAGTCCTATTACTTCGTTCTAATTTGATTAGCATCAAAAATAGCAATCCTATGACTATCGCGTTTAAAACGATGCGTATATCTCACACAAGTCTTTATAATTTAGGGAGACCTTCTTATAAATTCATTGAATCTCTCAAATTGTCAAAGAATGAGGTGATTATGAGTCCGATGACTTCGTTCTAGTTTGATTAGCATTAAAAGTAGCAATTCTATCACTAGTGCCTTCAAAAAGATCCGTACATCTCACACAAGTATTCAATTAGGAAGATCTTCTTATTGTTTCTTTTGGTTTTCTAAAATTGTCAAAAAACAGGTGATTATGAGTCCTATAACTTCGTTCTCGTTTAATTAGCATCAAAAGGAACAATCCCATTACTATCACGTTCAAAACGATGCGTACTTCTCGCATAAGTCTTTATTTAAGGAGACCTACTTATTGTTTCATTGATTCTCTAAATTGTCAAAGAAAGAGGTGATTAGGAGTCCTATTATTTCGTTCTAATTTGATTAGCATCAAAATGAACAATCCCATGACTATCGCGTTAAAAATGATGTGTACATCTCACACAAGTCTTGATTTAGGGAGACCTTCTTATTGTTTCATTGGTTCTCTCAAATTGTCAAAGAAAGAGGTGATTATGAGTCCTATGACTTCGTTCTAGTTTGATTAGCATCAAAAGGAACAATCCTATCACTAGTGCCTTCAAAACGATCCGTACATGTCACACAAATCTTCATATAGGAAAACCTTCTTACTATTTCATTAGTTCTCTCAAATTGTCAAAATATTGTGATTTTGAGTCCTATTACTTCGTTCAAGTTGAAATTAGCATCAAAAGAAGGAATTCCATCACTATCGCATCCAAAACGATGCGTAGATCTCACACAAGTCTTCATTTAGGTAGACCATCATGTTGCTTTATTGGTTGTTTCAAATTTACAAAGAAAGAGGTGATCAATAGTTGTATTACTTCGTTCTAGCTTGATTAGCGTCAAAAAGAGAAACCCATGACTATCGCGTTCAAAATCATGCGTACATACATCTCACACAAGTCTTCATTTAGGGAGACATTCTTAATGTTTCATTGGTTCTCTAAAATTGTCAAAGAAATAGGTGATTAGGAGTCCTATAACTTCGTTGTAGTTTGATTAGCATCAAAAGGAGCAATCCCATTACTATCACGTTTAAAACAATGCTTACATCTCACACAAGTCTTCATTTAAGGAGACCCTCTTATTATTTCATTGGTTCACTAAAATTGTCAAAGAAAGAGGTGATTAGGAGTCTTATATTTCGTTCTAGTTTGATTAGCATCAAAAGGAGCAATCACATTACTATCACTTTCAGAACGATGCGTACATCTCACACATGTCTTTATTTAAGGAGACCTTCTTATTGTTTCATTGGTTCACTAAAATCGTCAAAGAAAGAGGTGTTTTTTTTTTGCTAAATCAGAAAGAGATGGTTAGGAGTCCTATTACTTCGTTCTAATTTGATTAGCATCAAAAAGAGCAATCCTATGACTATCGCGTTTAAAACGATGCGTACATCTCACACAAGTCTTTATAATTTAGGGAGACCTTCTTATTGTTTCATTCAATCTCTCAAATTGTCAAAGAAGGAGGTGATTATGAGTCCTATGACTTCGTTCTTGTTTGATTAGCATCAAAAGGAGCAATTCTATCACTAGTGCCTTCAAAAAGATCCGTACATCTCACACAAGTATTCATTATGGAAGACCTTCTTATTGTTTCATTTGGTTTTCTAAAATTGTCAAAAAAGAGGTGATTATGAGTCCTATAACTTAGTTCTAGTTTAATTAGCATCAAAAGGAATAATCTCATTACCATCATGTTCAAAACGATGCGTACTTCTCGCACAAGTCTTCATTTTAGGAGACCTACTTATTGTTTCATTGGTTCTCTAAATTGTCAAAGAAAGAGGTGATTAGGAGTCCTATTATTTCGTTCTAATTTGATTAGCATCAAAATGAACAATCTCTTGACTATCACGTTAAAAATGATGCGTACATCTCACACAAGTCTTGATTTAGGGAGACCTTCATATTGTTTCATTGGTTCTCTCAAATTATCAAAGAAAGAGGTGATTATGTGTCCTATGACTTCGTTCTAGTTTGATTAGCATCAAAAGGAACAATCCTATCACTAGTGCCTTCAAAACTATCCGTACATCTCACACAAATCTTCATTTAGGAAAACCTTCTTACTGTTTCATTAGTTCTCTCAAATTGTCAAAATATTGTGATTTTGCGTCATATTACTTCGTTCAAGTTGAAATTAGCATCAAAAGAAGGAATTCCATCACTATCGCGTCCAAAACGATGAGTAGATCTCACACAAGTCTTCATTTAGTTAGACCATCATATTGTTTCATTGGTTGTTTCAAATTTACAAAGAAAGAGGTGATCAATAGTTGTATTACTTCATTCTAGTTTGATTAGCGTCAAAAGGAGAAACCCAAGACTATCGCATTCAAAATCATGCGTACATACATCTCACACAAGTCTTCATTTAGGGAGACATTCTTAATGTTTGATTGGTTCTCTAAAATTGTCAAAGAAATTGGTGATTAGGAGTCCTATAACTTCGTTCTAGTTTGATTAGCATCAAAATGAGCAATCCCATTACTATCACGTTCAAAACAATGCTTACATCTCACACAAGTCTTCATTTAAGGAGACCTTATTATTATTTCATTGGTTCACTAAAATTGTCAAAGAAAGAGGAGATTAGGAGTACTATATCTTTGTTCTAGTTTGATTAGCATCAAAAGGAGCAATCACATTACTATCACTTTCAGAACGATGCGTACATCTCACACGTCTTCATTTAAGGAGACCGTCTTATTGTTTCATTGGTTCACTAAAATTGTCAAAAAAAGAGGTGATTTTTTTTTCTAAATCAGAAAGAGGTGATTAGGAGTACTATTACTTCGTCCAAATTTGATTAGCATCAAAAAGAGCAATCCTATGACTATCGCGTTTAAAACGATACATACATCTCACACAAGTCTTTATAATTTAGGGAGACCTTCTTATTGTTTCATTAAATCTCTCAAATTGTCAAAGAAGGAGGTGATTATGAGTCTTATGACTTCGTTCTAGTTTGATTAGCATCAAAAGGAGCAATTCTATCACTAGTGCCTTCAAAAAGATCCGTACATCTCACACAAGTATTCATTATAGAAGACCTTCTTATTGTTTCATTTGGTTTTCTAAAATTGTCAAAAAAGAGGTGATTATGAGTCCTATAACTTAGTTCTAGTTTAATTAGCATCAAAAGGAACAATCCCGTTACCATCATGTTCAAAACAATGTGTACTTCTCGCACAAGTCTTTATTTAAGGAGACCTACTTATTGTTTCATTGGTTCTCTAAATTGTCAAAGAAAGAGGTGATTAGGAGTCCTATTATTTTGTTCTAATTTGATTAGCATCAAAATGAACAATCCCATGACTATCGCGTTGAAAATGATGTGTACATCTCACACAAGTCTTGATTTAGGGAGACCTTCTTATTGTTTCATTGGTTCTCTCAAATTGTCAAAGAAAGAGGTGATTATGAGTTCTATGACTTCGTTCTAGTTTGATTAGCATCAAAAGAAACAATCCTGTCACTAGTGCCTTCAAAACGATCCGTACATCTCACACAAATCTTCATTTAGGAAAACCTTCTTACTGTTTCATTAGTTCTCTCAAATTGTCAAAATATTCTGATTTTGAGTCCTATTACTTCGTTCAAGTTGAAATTAGCATCAAAAGAAGGAATTCCATCACTATCGCGTCCAAAACGATGCGTAGATCTCACACAAGTCTTCAGTTAGGTAGACCATCATATTGTTTCATTGGTTGTTTCAAATTTACAAAGAAAGAGGTGATCAATAGTTGTATTACTTCGTTCTAGTTGGATTAGCGTCAAAAGGAGAAACTCATGACTATCGCGTTCAAAATCATGCGTACATACATCTCACACAAGTCTTCATTTAGGGAGACATTCTTAATGTTTCATTAGTTCTCTATAATTGTCAAATAAATAGGTGATTAGGAGTCCTATAACTTTGTTCTAGTTAGATTAGCATCAAAAGGAGCAATCCCATTACTATCACGTTCAAAACAATGTCTACATCTCACACAAGTCTTCATTTAAGGAGACCTTCTTATTATTTCATTGGTTCACTAAAATTGTCAAAGAAAGAGGTGATTAGGAGTCCTATATCTTTGTTCTAGTTTGATTAGAATCAAAAGGAGCAATCACATTACTATCACGTTCAGAACGATGCGTACATCTCACACATGTCTTCATTTAAGGAGACCTTCTTATTGTTTCATTGGTTCACTAAAATTGTCAAAGAAAGAGGTATTTTTTTTTGCTAAATCAGAAAGAGGTGATTAGGAGTCCTATTACTTCGTTCTAATTTGATTAGCATCAAAAAGAGCAATCCTATGACTATCGCGTTTAAAACGATGCGTACATCTCACACAAGTCTTTATAATTTAGGGTGACCTTCTTATTGTTTCATTGAATCTCTCAAATTGTCAAAGAAGGAGGTGATTATGAGTCCTATGACTTCGTTCTAGTTTGATTAGCATCAAAAGAAGCAATTCTATCACTAGTGCCTTCAAAAAGATCCGTACATCTCACACAAGTATTCATTTAGGAAACCTTCTCATTGTTTCATTTGGTTTTCTAAAATTATCAAAAAAGAGGTGATTATGAGTCCTATAACTTTGTTCTAATTTAATTAGCATCAAAAAGAACAATTCCATTACTATCACGTTCAAAACGATGCGTACTTCTCGCACAACTCTTCATTTTAGGAGACCTACTTATTGTTTCATTGGTTCTCAAAATTGTCAAAGAAAGAGGTGATTAGGATTCCTATTATTTCGTTCTAATTTGATTAGCATCAAAATGAACAATCCCTTGACTATCGCGTTAAAAATGATGCGTACATCTCACACAAGTCTTGATTTAGGGAGACCTTCTTATTGTTTCATTGGTTCTCTCAAATTATCAAAGAAAGAGGTGATTATGAGTCCTATGACTTCGTCCTTGTTTGATTAGCATTAAAAGGAACAATCCTATCACTAGTGCCTTCAAAACGATCCGTACATCTCACACAAGTCTTCATTTAGGGAAATCTTCTTACTGTTTCATTAGTTCTCTCAAATTGTCAAAATATTGTGATTTTGAGTCCTATTACTTCGTTTAAGTTGAAATTATCATCAAAAGAATGAATTTCATCACTATCGCGTCCAAAACGATGTGTAGATCTCACACAAGTCTTCATTTAGGTAGACCTTCATATTGTTTCATTGGTTGTTTCAAATTTACAAAGAATGAGGTGATCAATAGTTGTATTACTTCGTTCTAGTTTGATTAGCGTCAAAAAGAGAAACCCATGACTATCGCGTTCAAAACCGCAGCGTACATACATCTCACACAAGTCTTCATTTAGGGAGACATTCTTAATGTTTCATTGGTTTTCTAAAATTATCAAAGAAATAGGTGATTAGGAGTCCTATAACTACGTTCTAGTTTGATTAGCATCAAAAAGAGCAATCCCATTACTATCACTTTCAAAATAATGCCTACATCTCACACAAGTCTTTATTTAAGGAGACCTTCTTATTATTTCATTGGTTCACTAAAATTGTCACATAAAGAAGTGATTAGGAGTCCTATAACTTTGTTCTAGTTTGATTAGCATCAAAAGGAGCAATCACATTACTATCACGTTCAAAACGATGCGTACATCTCACACATGTCTTCATTTAAGGAGACCTTCTTATTGTTTCATTGGTTCACAAAAATTGTCAAAGAAAGAGGTGTTTTTTTTTTCTAAATCAGAAAGAGGTGGTTAGGAGTCCTATTACTTCGTTCTAAGTTGATTAGCATCAAAAAGATCAATCCTATGACTATCGCGTTTAAAACGATGTGTACATCTCACACATGTCTTTATAATTTAGGGAGACCTTCTTATAGTTTCATTGAATCTCTCAAATTGTCAAAGAAGGAGGTGATTATGAGTCCTATGACTTCGCTCTAGTTTGATTAACATTAAAAGGAGCAATTCTATCACTAGTGCCTTCAAAAAGATCCGTACATCTCACACAAGTATTCATTTAGGAAGATCTTCTTATTGTTTCATTTGGTTTTCTAAAATTGTTAAAAAATTGGTGATTATGAGTCCTATAACTTCGTTCTAGTTTAATTAGCATCAAAAGGAACAATCCCATTACTATCACATTTAAAACGATGCGTACTTCTCGCACAAGTCTTTATTTAAGGAGACCTATTTATTGTTTCATTGGTTCTCTAAATTGTCAAAGAAAGAGGTGATTAGGAGTCCTATTATTTCGTTCTAATTTAATTAGCATCGTAATGAACAATCCCATGACTATCGCGTTAAAAATGATTTGTACATCTCACACAAGTCTTGATTTAGGGAGAACTTCTTATTGTTTCATTGGTTCTCTCAAATTGTCAAAGAAAGAGGTGATTATGAGTCCTATGACTTCGTTCTAGTTTGATTAGCATCAAAAGGAACAATCCTATCACTAGTGCCTTCAAAACGATCCGTACATCTCACACAAATCTTTATTTAGGAAAACCTTCTTACTGTTTCATTAGTTCTCTCAAATTGTCAAAATATTGTGATTTTGAGTCCTATTCCTTCGTTCAAGTTGAAATTAGCATCAAAAGAAGGAATTCCAACACTATCGCGTCCAAAACGATGCGTAGATCTCACACAAGCCTTCATTTAGGTAGACCATCATATTGTTTCATTGGTTGTTTCAAATTTATAAAGAAAGAGGTGATCAATAGTTGTATTACTTCGTTCTAGTTTGATTAGCGTCAAAAGGAGAAACTCATGACTATCGCGTTCAAAATCATGCGTACATACATCCCACACAAGTCTTCATTTAGGGAGACATTCTTAATGTTTCATTAGTTCTCTAAAATTATCAAAGAAATAGGTGATTAGGAGTCCTATAACTTCGTTCTAGTTTGATTAGCATCAAAAGGAGCAATCCCATTACTATCACGTTCAAAACAATGTCTACATCTCACACAAGTCTTCATTTATGGAGACCTTCTTATTATTTCATTAGTTCACTAAAATTGTCAAAGAAAGAGGTGATTAGGAGTCCTATATCTTTGTTCTAGTATGATTAGAATCAAAAGGAGCAATCACATTACTAACACGTTCAGAACGATGCGTACATCTCACACATGTCTTCATTTAAGGAGACCGTCTTATTGTTTCATTGGTTCACTAAAATTGTCAAAGAAAGAGGTGATTTTTTTTTGCTAAATCAGAAAGAGGTGATTAGGAGTACTATTACTTCGTTCTAATTTGATTAGCATCATAAAGAGCAATCCTATGACTATCGCGTTTAAAACGATACGTACATCTCACACAAGTCTTCATAATTTAGGGAGACCTTCTTATTGTTTCATTGAATCTCTCAAATTGTCAAAGAAGGAGGTGATTATGAGTCTTATGACTTCGTTCTAGTTTTATTAGCATCAAAAGGAGCAATTCTATCACTAGTGCCTTCAAAAAGATCCGTACATCTCACACAAGTATTCATTATGGAAGACCTTCTTATTGTTTCATTTGGTTTTCTAAAATTGTCAAACAAAGAGGTGATTATGAGTCTTATAACTTAGTTCTAGTTTAATTAGCGTCAAAAGGAACAATCCCATTACCATCATGTTCAAAACGATGTGTACTTCTCGCACAAGTCTTTATTTAAGGAGACCTACTTATTGTTTCATTGGTTCTCTAAATTGTCAAAGAAAGAGGTGATTAGGAGTCCTATTATTTCGTTCTAATTTGATTAGCATCAAAATGAACAATCCCATGACTATCGCGTTAAAAATGATGTGTACATCTCACACAAGTCTTGATTTAGGGAGACCTTCTTATTGTTTCATTTGTTCTCTCAAATTGTCAACGAAAGAGGTGATTATGAGTTCTATGACTTCGTTCTAGTTTGATTAGCATCAAAAGGAACAATCCTGTCACTAGTGCCTTCAAAACGATCCGTACATCTCACACAAATCTTCATTTAGGAAAACCTTCTTACTGTTTCATTAGTTCTCTCAAATTGTCAAAATATTGTGATTTTGAGTCCTATTACTTCGTTCAAGTTGAAATTAGCATCAAAAGAAGGAATTCCATCACTATCGCGTCCAAAACGATGCGTAGATCTCACACAAGTCTTCATTTAGGTAGACCATCATATTGTTTCATTGGTTGTTTCAAATTTACAAAGAAATAGGTGATCAATAGTTGTATTACTTCGTTCTAGTTTGATTAGCGTCAAAAAGAGAAACCCATAACTATCGCGTTCAAAACCATGCGTACATACATCTCACACAAGTCTTCATTTAGGGAGACATTCTTAATGTTATTTTTGTGGGAGTTTGTTCCTTTCTGATCTCAAGTATTTGGTTATTGTCTGCCATCTGTTTGCTACAATGCTTCAATTACACAATTTTTCCATTGTTTTTTTGTTTCCCGATTGAGTTGAAATGCGAAAACCATAGATCTTCATTTCCTACAACCTCATGTAAATATTTTGGCAACCTTTTCCTGATCATATAATTAAGGATTACTTTGTATACATTGGCTAATAAGACATTGGGGTAAATGTAAAAAAAAAAAAAAAAAAAAACCAACCAACCAACCAAACTCGAGAAGAACTATAATCAATGGTGTAGAGATATGATAATTGCTCTTACTGCTAAGTTCAAAATTGGGATGATTGATAGAACTTATACAAAACTAGATGTGACTTCTCCTCAATTATAATATTGGGAATGTTGTAATAGCATGGTTATTTCCTAGCTATTAAATGTGTCACCTGGGATTAGTTGTGATAACCCATATTTTTAGATTATATTAAAATAAGAATTAAATAAAGAAAATTCTTATTATGTGGTATTGGATTTCATAAGTGAAATTGTAATGTGCAATGTGATGATTTGAATAATAATAAATATATTATTTATTATTAATTATTAATTATATGTAAATAAATTAATGATTTCAATTTGTAGAATAATGAAAGATATTATAATATGTAGTATTATGTGCATGTATTAATACATGTATGTAAATAATGTAAAATGTATAATACATATATGTAATATGTATTAAGTTGCTACTAAGGGTCAGGATACAAGCCAAGTTAGTGGAAATAATAATAATACTGTTGACTCATATTAATCTAAGCATGAGGTGTAACCTTGTAAGGGACACAATGTGACACCTGCAAATCCGGGTACTTCAATTTCCACGGGACTTGGTGTTCACTGTACAAATATCATCTATCTATCTACCCATAATAAATGTAAACCATGAAATAAATAGAAATAATCCTCCCCTTATGGGGTTACAACATCTAAAAATAAATACATCAATCCCAGGTCATACTAACCTTAAACATCTGTGCGGAACATAAACAATAAATAGTCTTACACAACTTTAACATAAGTCTGAAATATAAACATATAAAAATTAAACAACAAGTCTTCATCACTTGTTGACCTTGCCCTTGCCTTTGCTAGTAGAAGGCTCGTCGGACCTTTCGTTCTTAACTTCAATGTTATTATTACGCAAGAGTGAGCACGATTGCCCACAAGTATAATAATATGACAACAATATAATAACTTGCGAGTGAATCAAAGACATATGAATAAGGAAACTCAACTTTTGACTCGAGGATAAATAACAGGAATCAAAAGAACATCTGAGGATCATAAGACCTTGAACTATGTCCTAGGTTGTAAAGTGTTTATACTTTAAACCTTTAACAGTCATAAGACTATGGACTCTACTTCTCGTACTTAGGGGCTTAGTATCATACTGTGCACAATATCTCAACACTAAAGCGTAAATAATTCCCTTTACAGGGTTGTTCATCTCAGTTTTGACATCAGAGTCCGCACCAAAGGAAGTTTGGTTTGGATAAGCTCAATAAGTATTCTAAAATTTAGAACGTACATCAACTATGGACTAGTCGAATAAATAAGGGTTCACTAGTCCTATAAGTTCAACAATAACATCGATATTCAACTTGAATGGTAAATCTCAAGAATATACAATCGAATAAGTATTGTATAGCTGAATCATGCTTAAAAGAGTTATAGCATCAAATATGAAACCTTTGAACTTGAACAATTAAAAACAAGAGCTCGCTCGATATAGAACACAAGTCTAAGACTTGATAAATGAATAACTTAGAATGTTAAGAAACTTTCTTAATAACAATAAGTTAGAGATAGGATACTTGCTCAATGTAAAAGTAAAGTTTGAGTTTAGGAAACTTGCTCAATGTAAAAGTAAAGTTTGAGTTTAGGAAACTTGCAAAATATTAAACAAGTTTAAGGATAGAAAACTTGCCTCTTGCACAAGCTACAATTTATAATTCACGTTCTTTATTAAATCCTACATATCAATACGTTCACAATACAGATTAATCAATAACTCGATATACGTATCGAATCACACACATTGGTCTTGAGCACGTTATTGGACTATACAATTAACGATTCAAGTCATGTAATTAACTTATTAATTACTCATGTAATATAAGTTATTAACCTCTTATTATATGTTTAATCATGTCTTCATGTTTATTACATTAGGTTACAATTACATTTCCTGGACTTGAACAATTAAAATCTCATTGCTGGGCAAAATCTGCCAAGTGGTGCTGCAGCTTCACCATTTGAACTAAAAATGGTGCTGCAGCTCGGACTTTAAGCTTAAGTCTGGCGCTGCAGCTCGGACTTTAAGCTTAAGTTTGGCGCTGCAGCCCCAATCTTAGGCTTAAAGCTGGCGCTGCAGCTCCACTGGCGCTCCAGCCCCACTCTTAGGCTTAAAGTTGGCGCTGCAGCTCCACACGCTAGTTTCAGAATCTGCAATTCACGAATAACAGATAATCAAGCCCAGAATTCACCATTTAATGCTACCACAATAATTTAATTGCTACCCATGAAGTATGGACTTTGCAGAAACACTATACAACATTTCTAGCATGATTCTTAGCATTCTAAATCACGTAATTACACAAGTTATAGCAATTAAATTCACTGTTTTTCATACTTTATAAAATTTTGAAAGAAAAACAAGAAATTTAACGTTACGGATTCGTTATAACACCGAATCCATTCGTTTAACTTCCATTTTATTCGTATAAACGTGTACAATCATATGCAAGTGTTAATTCAAAGTTAAACCATCGATTCATGGTATAAAAATTGTACATAAGGGTCGTATGGCCATATATACGACTCTGACATTTTGAAAACCCAAATATAAACAAAATTCGATGGTGTGATCACTGAAAGTTATGCATATATGGCATATAATATGTTATTAACCATTAGTAACACCTATATAGACATATAATCAAGAGTTGTCAAATCTCCCCATTCACATAGAACTTTTAAAACACGTAAATGGAAAAGAACTTTTCGTAAACCCAATTAAGGCCTAATTTCATGAATTCTACTATTTTAAATCATTCATATCGAATATCAAACATGTTATAATCATATAATAACGCATATATAAGCATACAATCAACAATTGCAAATTTTTCCCATACACAGAGAACTCATAATATATGTTAATGAAGGAAACATAGTACGTGAAATAAAATTGGGACAAACGAATTATCCCTTGTAAACTCTGTGAAGATGATATGGATTCTACTTCCAATCTCTCAATTTCCTCTGTGTATTTCTCTTTACGTTCCTCTCTGAAATTCTTTCTATGTTTGTAATATGAAATATAAGTCTGATGTATACGGTATATGTATAGTGTAGTACGTATAATAAGTACAGTGGGTGAGTGGTCGTCGGTTAATCCCTTAATGGGTTAACTGGCTCCAACTCCTCTAGGGTCTCGTTTGGCTAACTCATTTATTCTCCCTTTTCAATTATTTTAATAAAACTCTTATTGTATAGTTAATTAATGTCACACCCAATTTAATCAAATAATGTTATTTAAATTAATTAAATAAAATAGTATAAATCCACATTAAATCACATAGTCACATAATTAAAATTCTTATTTATTAATTATGTCAAATCATTAATTCTCTAATTAATTATTAAATTAATTAGAATAACATTATGCTTATTAATTAATATATTAAATCAATTAAGCTCAATTAAATGCAGCATTGAATATAAAAAATTTTCCAAATTAATTTAATTATATAACACATATAATTAAATTAATCTACCACAAATTCATCAATTAATTATTTAACTCCATAATTAAATCATCGAAAAATATTTATTTAATTCAATAAATATTCAAATTAAATTATAAAAATCTCGTTCGTCACATACAAGGCAGTGTCTAAGGCAGTGAGTGAGTTGTTGATATGACTCAGTCTTATTTTTCTTCTCCCGTTCAATTCATTTCAGTACTCTTAAGCTAAATTCTCAGCCTTCTCTTCCTTGGCCCATTTCACTCCGAAAAGAGAAAAGAGGAACAGTCCCTGCCTCTTCCATTTCGTCCCAAAGAAAGAAAGAAAATAGATCAGCCCTGATCCATTCCTTAATTTCATTTCATTCCAAAAAGGAAGTCAAGAAGAACATCATTTGCTCCTTTATTATGACATGCCTTCTATCCGAACCAAAGAAGAAAAATAAATACAAAACCAATCCTCATTCTCAAATTAGCAATATGTCAAGGGAATTAAAGGAAATGGAAATTAGCACCTGAATTGGGGGAAAAATTAGAGCTACCAGCGATAAGAAGAAGTGGTATTCACTCATCATCAAGCTTAGGATTACATCAATCAAAAGGTAATTTATTTGTTCATATTATGTTCATGAGGAAGTAAGTAAATAACATATTGAATTGCTTTGTTGATGCGATGGGAGACTATGTATATGCTAATTGGAGAAATAAGGATGAAATTTTTGGCTAAGCCCCATCTAAATGGTTATGAAATCGACATTTCAAAGCAGCGCACACAAGATGCTCGCTAAAAGCCCTCTATGGATTGTTTATGTTAAAAACAGAGAATTAAGCAAAAACCAAGGCTAAGGCTACGTGGATATATATTTTATATGATTAGTTAAGGGTTTTGGGAGGATTGGATTGAATCAAAAAGGAAATTTAAGCAAAAATAAAATAAAAGTGAATTGGTATGTCGAACCATTTTTGAGCACTAATCTGGGCAGCCTAAATAACCCAAAATATGAATCTGATCCTTTGATAAAATGGGTTGATTAGCTATCTATACCATCTTTACAAGGTGGACACAACGAGGTTGTGTATAACTTATCAAACAAGGAGCCAATAATGGTATGGAATAAGAGATAGAGCTGCTGTCCACGACAGCAGCAGTGGGCACGAATGAGGGAAGGATAATGGTTTTCATAAACTCTTGTTGAGCATGGTTAGACTATCTAGATTGCCTAACTGTTGTGCTTAAGTAATAAGGGAATGTGTATCTTTATATTTCTAAAGGGTCATGATAAGGGAGATAATGGCTGGATCGATAGTGCAAGGCAGGGGGGTCAAGAGTTGCTGCCCATAGGCAGCAGCGGTGTGCTGTAAAGGGCTGCTATAGCAGCTAGGTGCTCCTTGTTGGTTTATATGGTTTAACAAATGTTTTAGGTTCCTTGTAAGTCATTTTAATAAAATGAATATGTGATCTTTAAATTGTGAAAAGGAGGGCTGAGTAGGGGTACAGGGCTGCTATCTTTGACAGCAGCGGTTGTAGCAGTAGGAACCAACTGGGAGTTTTCCTTGGGCTCTTGGTTAGCATAATTATATATATCTAGGACTAGCCAATTAATACTCCTTTGTTATAGGTGCATATACCAGTTGTGTAATATCCAAAATGTAACACAAATGAGTCAGAAATGTGGGAAATTAAAATGCAACAAAGCATGGGAAATGGGCTGCTGCCTAAGGGCAGCAAGTAGCTGCTGTAGCAGCTTTGGGCCAGCCATTTTTGGCTTTTGGCGTAATTTAAAAAGTTTACCCATATAGTTTAATGTCTTACGGTTGAATAAGCACATATGTAGAATATGAATAGTAAAACCATAACTCAATTAGTTGGGTAACAGTTATGTGTTGCTGCGATTTATAAGAAATGAGATGACATAAAGGTTGTGGCAAGCAAAATGGGGCTGCCACCTATGTGCAGCAGCGAACAGCTGCTGTAGCAGCATTAGTGAATCATGTTTGGCTTGTAATGTAATTTGGAAACTTAGCCATAAAGAGGGGTTTTCAATATTCTTAATAAACGCAAAGATAATGGGATTGCAACTCAATTAGTTAGTAATTTAAAAGATGTCAATTGGCAAGGGAGAATTTAGCACGATGGGCTGTTATATCATTGTGGTGGAAAGCAATAATGTCCCACTTAGTATATAGAAATAAAACTAAGTATAAGTTACAAGCTAACAAAAGGGGGCATCTCAATTTGGGATTGTTAAGACAAAATAGAATAGTTAATGTTTATAAAAGGCTGTTTTGGCATAATTTAGAAATGTAATGAGTTTGATTAGATAGTTTGTCAAGATGAATTGCAAAACAAATTGAAAACTATAATTCTATTCCTCTAATATCCAGTTATGGCCAAGTTATGAAATACCTTATGTATTCACCTTGAATACTTAAGTTACGAAGGAAATTACAACATTCATTTGGTAAGATATAAAAGGGAATATGAATTGAAATTATCTTCAAGGTATGAAATAAGTTACAAAAATACCTTGGATGTTTGGGATATGTTGTACATCATGAGTGGTCATAACTCATTTTTTGAAATAGAGCCGTTTGAGACATTTGGGATAATTTTGGATGTTGGGATTTGTTGTACAACATGAGTTGTAGGAAGCTAACATTTTTCGCTATTGGTGTAAAACAGAATCCAATCATTTTTAAGTGAGCAAAAATGATGATTTTTAGTACCAGTTCTTTATATCTACATATTGGAACTCATTGTGTGATGTTTATCTCAATTTTGTTACTGTTTGATTAAGCTTTTCTTGATTGAGTTTCTTATTGTCCATCTTTGGTTGTAGATGACAACTTTATTAAATTAAAGAAAATGGAAAGCTACTTGAGTTATCTTCATCAATACACAAAGAATATGGCATAAACACTTGCACTTGATCCGACCTAGATGATTTATTTGCTGAATGCATCAACTGATATTACAACGAATAACTCAGCCACACATGTTGAGAATGACGACGCAGATGATGACGACTCTGACGAGGTCTCTATGTAGAATTTGGAATGATCTAGATTTCCTTTTATTATAAATTTATTAGTTTAGGAGTTCTTTGATAGATGTTGGGTTAGTTAATTATTTAATGAACCAATAACATGTAACTACCTATTTAAGTGGTTGGTAATGAATCGATTTTTAATTAAATGGATCAAGTTTTTTCATTTTAATAATTTTGTATGATTTTATATTTTAAATTTATTAAAATTTATGTCATTTACAAATTTGAAATATAAAATTAGCAATTAAATATATTTTAATATAAGAATTTTGTGATGGCTTTGCTATCACCAAAAAGTATAAATGGGTTACAAAAATAGGAACAATTGTGATTGCTTTAGCCATCACGACTTATGTGTATGATTGCTTTAGCCATCACAAATGCCTTAACATTTGGTGATTGTTTTGGTCATCATAAAAACCATTCCAATTTTGTGATGGTCGTGACCATCACAAAAGGACATGATTGCTTCGACCATCACAAATAATTGGTGATTGTTTCGGCCATCATAAAAACCTTGTCAATTCTGTGATGGCCGTGACCATCACAAATAACTATTATACTAATGTGACAGGTTTAGCGATCACAAAAGGATTGAATGTTTCAGTGATTGACAAAATCATCACGTAAAACCTTTCATGATGGGCGTATACAAGATGGCCATCGTGATGCTTAAAGCCATCACGTAAACCTTTCGTGATGGTTTTTCTAGTTTTTGTTATGGATTTTGGCCATCACAAATGACCATTTTTTTAGTAGTGATATAAATGCATATGTGTTATTTGATTCGGGTGTTACCTGCTCTTTTGTTTTTGAAGAATTTGCTAAACAGTTAGACTTACCCTGTGAGAAATTAGAACACCCTCTGAACATATAACTAGTAAACAAGGAAATTATCCCCGTAGAATGCATTCATAGGAACTGTTATGCCGAATTGCTAGGATCTAAGCTCAACGTGGATTCGATACCTATTCGTTTGGGGGAGTTCGATGTATTCCTTGGAATGGATTGGTTATCGATTCACGGAGCAGTCAACTACTGTAAGAAGAAGTGTGTACACCTTAAAACTCCGAATAAGTCAAAGGTGGTGTTCTATGGTAGCAAATCGCCGAGACACTCTTGTTGTCTGACAATGATGCAAGCAAAGAGATTATTTAGGAATGGTTGTATAGGTTATTTGGCTCACGTGGTTGATACTCGACGAGTTGAGGGCGAACTGAGTCAGATACCTGTCGTAAGGGAATTCGCTGATGTCTTCCCAGATGAAATTCCGGGATTGCCGCCGGATAGAGAGATAGAATTCAAAATTGACTTGGGGCCGGGAACAACACCGATATCCAAGGCACAATATCGAATGGCACCAGTAGAAATGAAAGAGCTGATGGTTCAATTGCAGGAACTGTTAGACAAAGGTTATATCAGACCAAGCGTGTCACCATAAGGAGCGTCAGTTCTGTTCGTAAAGAAGAAGGATGGTTCAATGAGACTTTGTATTGACTATCGCGAGTTGAACAAAGTCACGATTAAGAGTACGTATCCGCTGCCCAGGATAGACGATCTGTTTGATCAACTCCAGGGAGCGAAATACTTTTCAAAGATTGATTTGAGAACGGGTTATCATCAACTAATGGTGAGACAGGAGAATATCCCGAAGACGGCATTCAGAACTCGTTATGGACATTTCGAGTTTCTGGTAATGTCATTTGGACTGACAAATGCACCAGCAGCATTCATGGATATGATGAATAGAGTATTCAAGCAGTACTTGGACAAGTTCGTAGTCGTATTCATCGATGACATCTTGGTGTATTCAGTGACAGAGGAAGAACATGTTGAGCATATAAGGATTTCTTTAGAGGCGTTAAGAAGGGAGAAGCTATACGCGAAATTTTTGAAGTGTGAATTTTGGTAGCAGAGGGTACAGCTTCTAGGGCACGTCATTGACAAGGATGGCGTTTTGGTAGACCCAGCAAAGGTGGAAGTCGTTATCAATAGGGAGCAGCCGAAGACGCCGACGGAGATCAAAAGTTTCCTAGGGTTAGCGGGATACTATCGGAGATTCATCCAGGATTTTTCAAAGATAGCATTGTCGTTGACCAATCTAACCAGAAAGACGGTAAAGTTCGTTTGGACGGAAAAGTGCGAGGAAAGTTTCATGGAGCTGAAGAAGAGACTTAGCCAAGCATCGGTGTTGGCTTTACCGGACGACACTGGAGGTTTTGTAGTGTACAGTGATGCGTCACACAAAGGTCTTGGTTGTTTACTAATGCAGCACGACGAGGTCATTGCGTACACATCACGTCAGCTGAAGGACTATAAGAAGGGTTACCCGACTCATGACCTGGAGTTGTCCGCTGTAGTTTTCGCCTTGAAGATTTGGAGGCATTATTTATATGGAGAGAGGTGCGAGATATATATAGATCACAAAAGTCTGAAATATATCTTCACTCAGAAGGAGCTGAACATGAGACAGCGCCGATAGTTAGAATTGATCAAGGTTTACGACTGTGAGATTATATACCATCCGGGCAAAGCAAATGTAGTGGTAGATGCCTTGAGCAGAAGAGGCAGAGAGAAATTTATGAAGCTGACAACTCAGGCAGAGTTGACAAAGCAGTTTGAACGTCTGGAATTAGAGGTTGAGTATCCGATGGAGACGGACGGGAAATTATTTTTAGTAACAGCAAGCCCGACCCTATTGGATCAAATCAAGGAGGCTCAAGAAAAGGATGAGGATTGTGATTCAATAAAGAAGTGAATTTTCGAAGGCGAGGAGCTTAAGTATAAGATTGATAGCACAGGGTTGCTAAGGTTTGAAGGGAGAGTATGGGTACCGTTGGATCGGGAATTGAGGGAAGAAATCCTTCAGGAAGCTCATAGCACGAGGTACTCGGTACTTCCTGGGAGCACGAAATTGTATCAGGATTCGCGGCAGTATTTTTGGTGGCCGAATATGAAGAGGGAGGTAGCAGAGTGCGTCAGCAGATGTCTGACATGCCAACGAGTTAAAGCAGAACACCAGCGACCGAGCGGACTGTTTCAACCATTAGAGATTCTAGAAAGGAAGTGGGAGCACATCACAATGGACTTTATGGTCGGCCGCCACCGACACAAAAGGGTTTAGGCGCCATCTGGGTAATCGTGGACCGTCTGACCAAGTCTGCTCATTTTCTACCAATCAAGATACGGTACAATCTGGAGCAATTAGCAAAGCTCTATGTGAAAGAGATAGTGTCACGACATGGAGTGCCGGTATCAATTGTATCTGACAGAGATCCGCGCTTCACATCAAATTTTTAGAGGAGTCTACAAGAGAGATTGGGAACGCAGTTGAGGTTGAGTATGGCGTACCATCCTCAAACTGATGGCCAGAGCGAGCGAACGATTCAAACCTTAGAAGATATGCTTCGCGCGACCGTGATGGATTTAAAGGGCAGCTGGGATGACCATTTGCCACTGGCAGAGTTCGCTTATAACAATAGTTATCACGCTAGTATCGGAATGCCACTGTACGAAGCGCTATATGGGAGAAAGTGCCGAACACCGTTGTGTTGGAACGAGGTTGGGGAACGGAGACTGCTAGGACCTGAAATGGTGCAACAGACAGCAGATACGGTGAAGCTGATCAGGAACCGCCTGGTAGAAACCCAAGACCGTCAGAAGAAGTACGCTAATCTACATCGTCAAAAGCGGGACTTCGACGTGGGTAGTTTTGTGTTTCTGAAGGTATCCCCCAGGAAAGGGAAGATTCGTTTTGGTAAGAAGGGCAAGTTAAACCCTAGGTTCATAGGACCATTCGAGGTTCTGAGGCGAGTCGGTGAAGTGGCGTACGAGGTAGCGTTACCTTCTGAACTTGAGCACATTCACAACGTGTTTCATGTGTCAGTGTTGCGGCCGTATAAATCGGACTACAAGCACGTTATCTCCTATGAACCGATCCAAGTCGAGAAGGACTTATCGTACGAGGAAGTTCCTGTCCAGATACTCGATAGGAAGAAACATAAGCTGAGGAATCATCCATTCCGTCAAGGTTCTCTGGAGGAATCATGCAGTCGAAGAAGCTACGTGGGAACTCAAAGAGAAGATGAAATCGAATTAATCGTTTTTATTTGAGTGACCTTATTTTACAATTTCGAAGACGGAATTTTTATAATGGGGGAGGATGTAATGACCGAGAATTTTTAAACTCCATTATTAATTAAATATAGGATTTAATTTTAATGAGTTAGTTCTGTATGCTTATTTAAACCTTGTGTGATTATGTGTTTATGTGAATTAGTGCCTATGCGATTAATTGCTAGAATTAATTAAAGGGAGTCACTAATGGTTTAATTAAATTAGTGGACTAACCCTAAGGTTTATATATCAGAAGAATTGATAGGATTGTTAGTAATTAAATATTCAATTTACTTGAATATAGTGAAAGAATTTAATTGTGTAGATTTATTTAATAAATGTGCATTATTAATATTAATATTTAATAGTCTATTTAGTAATTGAATACTAATAGACTAGATCATTTATTTAATTAACCAATTCAATCTTTTATTGGGGAGTTAATGTATACTACTATAATAATAGTGTAAGGTGATAATACCCAATCAAATTATATTCGGTATTAATGAAATGTACATGGATTATATGTTGATGTATATATATGTACCCCTACTTACTACATTGTAATATTATTTACTTATTAAAACTTATATTGTGACTCTAAAGGAATTTAATACCTAAGTATATATAATATGTGTATATGTATAACCTAAGTGTTGTATTACATTGCCAATTGTTGAGCTTCATTTTCCTTGTCCCATAATGAGAGACTCATTCTCTTCCTCACATGAATACTCAAAAGGCTAGTCTACCCCCTTCTTCTCAAAATCAGCAATGTATAGCTAATGATCATGGGGGAAGTGGGCATCATGATGGAATTCACCAACCACTCAACTACTCTTCCATAACCATCAAATTCTCATTCTTTCCATTGGTTTGATTTGGAAGGTAAAGGCATTGTCTGTATAATAATTTCCCTATAAATGAAGCATCCCTCCTTCTCTTTTCATTTGCTGAGAATTCCAAAATGAAGCTAATATAAGTATATTGAGATATAGAGAGAGAGAATCAGTTGAGGGAAGTTGATATAGCAGCAAGCTTAGCAAACTCATATCACATTTTAGCAGAGGTATAACACATTATATGTTCTTCATTTTCAAAAATTACTAACTTCTCGATTATGTTTAAATTCTTGTTAAATTGATTGAAGAATGGTTATTAGTTGTTAATTGATGTAATGCTACTATCTCGGTTGTGTATGAGTGTAATAAACTCACTGTGATTGATCTGATTTGCATTATGAATGATTAGGCCATGTGTGACGAACGAGAATTTTGTAAAGATATTTGAATATTTATTGAAATAAATAAATATTTTTAATGATTTAATTATTGAGTTAAATAATTAAGTCATGAATTTGTGGTAGATTAATTTAATTATATGTGTTACATTAATTAAATTAATGTGTAGTGATTTAATAGTTCAAAGTATTTAATTAATTGAGTTTATTTGATTAATTGAATTAATTAAATAAGCATATGTTACTTTAATTAATTTAATAATTAATTAAAAAATTAGTGAATTAACATAATTAATAAATAAAAATATTAATTATGTGACAATGTGATTTAAATGTGAATTATATTATTTTATTTAATTGATTTAAATAAAATTAACTGATTAATTAAAGTGTTACAATTAACTTTATACTAAATTAGTTAATTAAAATAAATGAAAAAGGAATTAGGAGGGTTGCCAAACAGGGCCCTTGTAGGAGTTAGTAGTTGTTATACAACGGTAATATTATATATACGTATATCTCGTATTGCCTAAGTTATTTTTATCAGAAGAAAATTTAGAGATTGTCAGAGAGAAAAAGGGAAGAAGGAATTGAGAAGAGATTGAGAGAAAGAAATTTGAGAAATCTTAAGTATTATCTGTGATTATGTTGTCTTCACACAAAAAGGGTAATCTTTCTTTTTAATTTTAAAAAAAAAATCTGTTTTTCTCAAAGTCTTCATTACGTATATTTTTAAGTTGTGTGAAAATTGGGTTTCCCAATTGGGTTACGATATGGCTTTATCTATATGGGTATGGAATAATAACGTGTTTTTCTAACGTATAAACATGTTTTAAAGTAATCAATTTGATTTAATTGGCCTTAATTGGGTTGTTAAGGATTTACAGAGTTTTCATGTACGTGTTTTGTAAAAGTCCTCTGTGAATGGAGAAAGTTGACAATTGATTGATTTCATGGATATATATATAGTAACATATGTCCATGATATAATTTAGGCTATCCATTCATGATTCACAGTGATCACACCGAGTAATTTTGTTAATAATTGGGTTTTATGAAATTACAGAGTATTGAATATGGGTAAATAACCCATATTGGTCAAATTCATGATTGATTCATATGTTTGTATTAAAATTGACGTATGAATATGATTGTATATGTTTAAACAAAGAGAATGGAATTAAAATGAACGGATTCGGTGTAGTAACGAATCCGTAATGATAGATTATATATTTTTCATAAAAAACTTTACAAGTTATGAAGAACAGTGAATTTGATGATTTTAATTCGTATAATTTTATGTGTTAGATTGTTAAGAATGTGTTAGAAGTGTTATATAATGTTCCTATGAAGTTTATACTTCATGGGTAACACTACAAATCATTATATTGGTGTAAAATTGGAAAAAATGGCCAAATTCTGTGTTCGTTCGCGAACTTCAGATTCTGAGTTTCCGCAGCCGCGCGGCCGCGCCAGGTGCAAGGCTAAACTGCGCGCGGCAGCACCTGTCCGAAAATTTTGAATTTTTTTTGCTTAGTGTTGGAAATTTGTGAAATGTGTTTTGAGTCTAATGAACATGAACACATGTTGTATAAATATAATAAAATATTGATATGAGTTTAATAAATTATGTTATGTGATTAATTAATAAATTAATTACGTGACTTAAATTATTATTTGTAAAGGTTAAATAATGTGTTAGAAACATTAAGACATTATTTTAAATCTAATTAACATGATGACATGTTATGTATGTAATGAGTTATTAATACAAGTTAATAACTTAAGTTACGTGATTAATTAATGTTAATTAATCAACGTAAACCATTATTTAAAAATCTAATAATGAGTTTGAAGAATACTATTATAAATCAATAATCATATCGAACTTGTGAATAATTGATATTGTGAATGTATTGATAGGTAAGAGTAATTAAAGAAGTGAGTATAATTGTAGCTTGCGCACGAGGCAAGTTTTCTATCCCTAACTTACTATTATTGTTGGGCAAGTTTCCTAAACTAAACTCTTTAAATTAAGCAATTGCTATGCTTAATTACTATTGTTGAGCAAATTCTTACTCTTGAATATCCAAGTTTAGAATTTCACATGAGATGCAATGATTCTTTTAAAAGTATCATTTAAGTGTACAATACTTATTCGATTGTATACCTTGAGAAGTTAATATTCAATTTGAATATCATTTATTGAGTTATCCAAACCAACTTTATTTGGTGCGGATTCTGATGTCAAACTGAGATGAACAACCCTAATATAGGGGATTAATGAAGATGCTTTAAGCGTTAAGATAATGTGCACAGTATCAGTACGAAGGGCTGATCTCCCTAAGTACGAGAAGTAAAGTCTATAATCTTATGACTGTTAAAGGTTGGAAAGGTTAATATACTTGACAACCTAAGACTCGGTTCAAGGTCTTAATGACCCTCAGAAGTAATTTGACTCTCAATTAATATTCTTGATTCAAAAGTTGAGAAGTAATTTGACTCTTGATTAATATTCTTGATTCAAATGTTGAGCTTTCTGTTATTCAGAATTCTTTCACTCGCATGTTATTATTCTGTCATATTTTTATACTTGCGGGCATTCATGCTCACTCTTGCATAATAACATTGCAGCTAATAATGAACGAAGTGATGTACCTTCTAGTAGCAAGGGCAAAGAAAAAGCTAACAAGTGTTGAGGACTTGTGTTGATGTTAAGAATGTTAAAGTTCAAGATTTATGTGTAATGACTTAGACTTATTTATTTACGTTTCCGCAACAGAGATTTAAGGTTAAGTTTAACCTGGGATTTATGATGTATTTTTATTTCAGATGATGTAAGATGATGATTTATTTATCTAATAAATGAATTTCATTATTTATGGGTAGATAGTTGTATGGTATTGGAACAGTGAACACCAAATCCTGTGAAAATTAAGATACTGGATTTGGGGGTGTCACACCATGAGCATGATAGGATTATGTAGTAACAGAGCCATTTGTGAGTTTCTACAGGGTGGCGCAGCTGCGCTGGCTGCCAGTTTTTGTTGCTGTTGTTCTGATGTTTTGAGCATGCTAGTTTAGTCCATTCATGCATGAAAATAGTTTTGCCATGTTACCTAGTGTCCTTGTGAATAGCATGAGTTGCATACATTGTTCTAGTATGTATTTTCTAAAAAAAACTTAAGAACTTTGAAATAAACTTGACAAAACTTGTGCCTTTTAAGTTCTGACCATTTGAGTATGTATATGTGGCTTAGATATGTGTTCAAATGCATGTGAGTTATGATTTCGAGATACTTTGCATGTACTAAGTTGCTTTAGTTGACTTAGTGTAATTTTCGAAGAAAACTTGGAGTTTGAAAACGAATATCATCAATCACTATGTGAGTTACGTTCTGATCATACAAGCATGAATAATAGGATTCATTATTCCTCTAAACATGTTGACATAAGCACCATCTGGTTAAACATGGATTTTACCTATGCACACATGTTAAAGAAATTAAAATTCCAAGTGTAAACTATGTGGTTAATGTGTACATGTATGGTATACGCACGAGCATGCATGTTAAGTATTGTTTAGTCTCGTTATGTGGTATTATGGCCATAGTAGCTGACCCTTTGTAACAAGGACTTGATTAGCTTAAGGTATAAGAGTTACCGGCATAAAAACCATATAACTTTGAATTGGATTTAGAATGAGTATGCTAGGTTTTGAACTCAAGTTAATAACTTTATAAGCTTGTGTATTTGATTAATATCAGTAGCCTGTATGCTAGAGAGTAGGCTTGGATTCAAGCAGAATGAAACTTCATTCCTAGTCTGACCAGTGAGTGGCGCAGCTGCGCCACTCCTAAGGCAAAAACCAGCGCAGCCGCGCCGGTTGCCAGTCTTGCCAAGTTGCTTTAAACTGTGGACCTAACCTTGCAGCATGTGTGTACGTGTGTCTTAAACTGTATTACATGATTAAATTGAAGTGCTATGTGTTCAAGCCTATGTTGATGCTTAGAGACTAGATATTCTAAAGTTATTAATCTAGGACAGGGTTAGAGGTTTATAGACTCAGTCATAGTAAATCGACTTACGTGAATTATGTAGTAGACTTACCTGATGATCAAATTCTTGTAAGTGTGAACTCATACCAGTCTACACAATACTAATCGAGAGACCGACTTGTTAATGTTAGGTCATTTCAATGCAATTTAATTAAAGCTAGATTATTTGTAGCTGAGAAAACATGCAAGTTTCTGAACTTCACTCCTTATTTGTGCATGTTTCCCGTGAATTCTATTAACTTGTGCAAATGTATTATTGTTGTGCAAGTCTTCCTAACTTCGAACTTTACATTGAGCGAGTTTCCTATACTTCCTCATATTTTATTGAGCAAGTTCCTTAACCCTACTCAAATTATATTCGAGCAGGATATTATTGTATTGCAAGTTATTTATTTTAGCTTGAACCTTATTTCCAAGCATGCTTTACATGGTTTAATTACTTTACAATTATTCCACATCGATTTTATTGATACTCGCACTTGGTGGACTTGAGTTCGTACAGTCTTGGACTTGTACATTATTTAAAAGTTCTATAATTCATGAACTGCTTCAGATCAAGTCTGAACCCTTGTTCGGTCAGACAATTACATGAAATTTTTATAAAAGCTATCTAGGCCGATTGATGGTATGAATTCTTAGACTGAAAAGAACACCCCTTTTTATTATAGGGGAGTACCCCACGTATCTAATATAAGATACAAACAGCAGAGTTGAATGTTATGCATATACATGGTGTACGCGAGGCTGATCCCCTCAAGTACATATTCTGTAGCCAGTAACCAAAGGGTCAATCAGCTATTGATTCCATTGGAAGTTTATAGTTCAAAGTCTACTTGTCTATCAATTATTCTAAAAGAAATTATTCTCCTTACTTCCGATAATCATATTGTTGAATTCCTTTTTATATATATTCCGCTAATCATGATATATCATTTCTTGCTGTATTTAAACTTGCGGAGCAAACTAGTTGCGCATCCTTGCTATATCATGACTTTTATTGCAGTTAAACCAGAGACTTCAGGGAAGGGCAATGGTAAAGAAAAGATGTAGTAATAAATTTCAAGTAGCTGACTTTGTTTTATGCTTAGTTTAATTCTGTTAATGTAATTTGAACCCTAATGGTTATTCTAGGGTATGATTGTGACAAACAAGATTTTTGTAATTTATTTTGAATATTTATTGAATTAAATAAATATTTTTTGATGATTTAATTATTGAGTTAAATAATTAATTGATGAATTTGTGGTAGATTAATTTAATTATATGTGTCACATTAGTTAAATTAATGTGGTGAATTTTTATATTCAAAGTATGTATTTAATTGAGCTTATTTGATTAATATATTAATTAATAAGCATAATGTTATTCTAATTAATTTAATAATTAATTAGAGATTTATGATTAGACATAATTAATAAATAAGAATTTTAATTATGTGACTATGTGATTTAATGTAGATTTATGCTATTTTATTTAATTGATTTAAATAGGATTATTGATTAATTAAAAGTGTGACATTATTAAACTATATTATAGTAAGTTAATTAAAATAAATGAGAAAGGATTCCTTAAGCTAGCCAAACAAGGCCTTAAGGGGAGTTGGTCAGTTAACCCACTAAGGGACCAACTGACAACCACTCACCCATTATATATTATACGTATTATACTTATATACATATATACTATATCAATTCATATATTCATATCAGAGAGAATTTTGAGAGAAAAGATTGAGGAAGAAGAATTTGAAAAGTTTATATCATCATCCTTGAATCATCTTCACAAACTAGCAAGGGTAATTCCTTCTCCTAAGTTTTTAAATTCAAGTTCTTAAAGTTTTCCATTAACGTATGTTAGATTCTCTGTGAATAACTAATTTGATAATTAATGTATGATATGATTTTATATGTGTTATTGTATGATCATAACATGTTGTATATCATGTATGCATGATTTAGTGCGATTAAATCCATGTAGTTATGCTTAATTTGATTTTTCAAAAGTTACAGAGTGTAGAAATTGTACATATGGCCCATATGGCCCTTACGTACAAAATTTACACACCTTATGCGTTTATTTAACTTAAATTAACACTTGAATGTGATTGTGTACATTTAAACGAACAAAATGGAAGTTAAACGAACGGATTCGGTGTTATAACGAATCCGTAACGTTGAATTCTTGTTTTCTTTCAAAACTTTATAAAATATTGAAAATAGTGAAATTAAATGTTGTGATTTGTGTAATTCCGTGATTTAAAGTGTTAAAAGCATGCTTAGAACATGGTATGATGTTTCTGTAAATTCTATATCTCATGGGTAGCCTTAAATTCATTTCGTTAGTTTAATTTGGATTTATTTGGGTTGCTCTGTGTGTCATTCGCGAACTGGAAATCTGGGTCTGCGTTGACGCGCGGCCGCGCTGGTCCCAAGGGTAACTGGCGCGCGGCCGCGCCCCTTGCAGAAATTTGAAATTTTTTTTTTTGCTAAGTGTTCGTGTGTTCTAAGAGGTGGTTTAAAACCTAATGTAATGAACATAAAGATATGCTAAACATATAATAAGAGGTTAATAACTTATATTACGTGAGTAATTAATAAGTTAATTACATGACTTGAATCGTTAATTGTATAGTCCAATAACGTGCTCAAGACCGATGTGTGTGATTCGGTACGTATATCGAGTTATTGATTAATTTGTATTGTGAACGTATTGATGTGTAGGGTTTAATAAAGAACGTGAATTATAATTGTAGCTTGTGCAAGAGGCAAGTATCCTATCCCTAATTTATTGATTTAGCAAGTTCCCTAAATTCTAATTTATTCATTTATTAAGCCTTAGACTTGTGTTTCTATATCGAGTAAGCTCGTGTTTTTAATTGTTCAAGTTCGAAATTCATATTACATATTGTAACTCTTTTAAAAGCATGATTCAGTGATACAATACTTATTCGATTGTATACTCTTGAGATTTTTTATTCAAGTTGAATATCGATGTTATTGTTGAACCTTATAGGACTAGTGAACCCTTATTGATTCGACTAGTCCATAGTTGATGAACGTTCTAAATTCCAAAATACTTATTGAGCTTATCCAAACCAAACTTCCTTTGGTGCGGACTCTGATGTCAAAACTGAGATGAACAACCCTGTAAAAGGGGATTATTTACGCTTTAGCGTTGAGATATTGTGCACAATATGGTACTAAGGGCTGATCCCCCTAAGTACGAGAAGTAGAGTCCATAGTCTTATGACTGTTAAAGGTTTTAAGTATAAACACTTTACAACCTAGGACATAGTTCAAGGTCTTATGACCCTCAGATGATATTTTGATTCCTGTTATTTATCCTCGAGTCAAAAGTTGAGTTTCTTTATTCAGATGTCCTTGATTCACTCGCATGTTATTATATTGTTGTCATATTATTATACTTGTGGGCAACCGTGCTCACTCTTGCGTAATAATAACATTGCAGTTAAGAACGAAAGGTCTGACGAGCCTTCTACTAGCAAAGGCAAGGGCAAAGTCAACAAGTGATGAAGACTTGTTGTTTATTTTATGTGTTTATGTTTCAGACTTATGTTAAAGTTGTGTAAAACTTATTTAATTAGTTATATTTCCGCATTTGATATTTAAGGTTAAGTACGACCTGGGATTGATGTATTTCTTTTCAGATGTTGTAACCCCATAAGGGGAGGATTATTTCTATTTATTTCATGGTTTGCATTTACTATGGGTAGATAGATAGATGATATTTGTACAGTGAACACCAAGTCCCGTGGAAATTGAAGTACCCGGATTTGGGGGTGTCACAGGTTGGTATCAAAGCTGTAGGTTATGAACCTTAGGTGGGGAAAAACCTTAGGATAGTAGCCTTTTTAGAGATCGAGAACATAGTAATGATAACTCTTATCGAGTTCTAAGAAAGATAATAACTTACCTTATGTGCTACGTGCTTATACTTATATATTCGAGTCTCGATTAGCATCACGTAATTACTAAAACTTAAAATTTTATTTGTCAGGATGACGAATGCTGGAGAACCTAGTCAGTCCAGGGACCTTGTACCCCTAGAGGCTAGAGAGGAGGAGCCCCGAGATATCCACGTAGTTTGGGAGCAGTTAGTCCGACGAGAGCCATCACCCTTGATCACAGTCATTGGTCAGGAGATTGTGCCGGTGTCTAATTCAGAGGAGGACTCTGAGGAAGACCCTGAGGAGATTGAAGTTCAGGCTGAGGCAGCTGAAGAGGAGGAGGAAGACCCTGAAGAGTTCCCGCCGAGCTCTATCAGTGCTGAGATGTATGACGAGCTGTATGACCGTAACATAGAGTTACGTGATACTGTTCAGGAGCTGAGGGAGACTGTTCAGGAGCTGAGGGAGCGGTCGGTTACTCAACAGTCTACCATCGAGCTGAGGGATGGAGAGGTTGAGGCTCTTCACACACGTTTGGGAAATGTAGAGTGGAATTTGGCTCACGAGAAGGGCCAAACCGAGCAGAAGTCAGAGGAAATTGAGGAATTGAAGAATGAACTAAAAGAGAAATCAGCAAGGCTGGCCATAGCAGAGGAGGCTTGGGTAAGGGAATCACGACGAGCAGATCTCGCAGAAGATAATTGTCGGGCGAAGAAGGCCAAGCTTGAAGAGACGTACTCTATACTTCAGTATGCAATTGACGAGGCCCAGGATCGGGTTATGAGGTACCCAATTCAGTTTGAAGGACTACCGTCGTACATGCTAGATCGCAGGACGATGTCTCGGATTATGGAAGAAGAGCGTGGCAAAGCTGTTCGTCGCCTTAATGGGCAGTGATAGGAACATTTGATTTTGTGAAACCTATCTGGTAGTTAATAATGTAAATTCCAATGTGTTTATAAATAGAGGAATATTTTATGTTTTAAATCCTGTAGATTCTTTATCTCAGGATAGTTGATGTAAATAGCAGTGATGCTATCGTATTATGTTAAAACTTTTGATTTAGTAATATATCAGAGTTTATTTGAGATAATGTGTTGACTGATTGTGTCTAAATGTTTAAGTTAAGCCTTAGATATTTAAAAGATTGAATAAAGTTCTAATACGCGTATTTCTTAAGAGTAAAATGCCGCCAAGGAGACGATCTAACCGTCAACAGGCCCAAGAAGGGTCAACTAACAACAACAACGACGCCAATGCTAACCCCGTTCAGCAGTTGGCGAACTTACTTGCTGGAGCGCTTAACAACCAACCTCAAGCTCCACCGACCACAACGTTCAAGGACTTCAAGGCGGTGGGACCGCCAGAGTTTAAAGGCACCATGAACCCGATAGAAGCTCAAACCTGGGTCATGGAGATGGAAAAAGTTTTTGACGTCGCCAGAGTCAGAGAGGACCAGAAAACCGCCTATGCAACGTTCATGCTGAAATCTGAGGCCAGCTATTGGTGGCAAGCGAATAAGGTCCGGGGAGGTGAAGGTGTGATTACCTGGGAGAGGTTCAAGGAGATGTTCTTCGAGATGTACTTTCCGACCAGCTCGCAGAATCAAATGGAGGTCCAGTTCTTGGAACTGAAACAGGGAAATATGTCCGTACCAGAATATGCGGCGAAATTCAATGAGTTGGCTAGGTTTGCCACGTATCAAGTGCACACCGATCAGAGGAAGGCAAGGAGGTTTGAACAGGGCCTGAAGCCCTGGTTGTATAGCAAAGTGTCAATGTTCCAATTGAACACTTTTGCTGGGGTGTTGGAGAAGGCCATTCTCGCTGAAGGCGGGAGTGATGCAGTTACAAAGTATAACCAAGATCAGAAAAAGAAGAAGAGTGAAGGTGAAGGAATTAACAAGGCTAGTGGTAGCAACACGGGAGGGAGTAATAATCAGAAGAGGAGGTGGAATGATAACTCATCGACTGGGAATCAGCAAGGTGGTCAGAAAAAGAGGATCGAAGCTTGTTCGACCTGCGGGAAAGCTCACCTGGGGGTCTGTATGAAGGGAAAACGAGTATGTTATAATTGTGGTCAGGAAGGCCACATAGCACCTAACTGTCCGAACCCAAAGAAGGGCGCTTGCTTCACTTGCGGCTCAAAGGACCATCTGGCAAGGGACTGTCCCAAGAAGGGATCTGGAAGGGAAGGATCAGGTGGAAACAGGGGAAACAGCGGTGGAAGTGCTTTAACTATCACGGGACCAACCGCAACCAACCGACCAACCGCCAGGACCTTCAACATGACCGTGCAGGATGCTGTGCAGTCTCGCGATGTGGTGTCAGGTATCATTCCGATCAATAAAGTTAATGCTTATGTACTATTTGATTCGGGTGCTACTTGTTCATTTATATCCGATGACTTTGCTAAGAACTTAGAACTTCCTATGGACGAGTTAGAATACCCCATGAATATAGAGATTGCGAATAGAGAAGTAATCCCTGTTAAGTATGTACACAAGAACTGTAGAGTAGATATTAAGGGTAACATTATGAACGTAAATCTTATCCCGATTAGACTTGGGGAATTCGATGTTATTCTGGGAATGGATTGGCTAGTCAATTATGGGGCTGTAATTGATTGCCAGAGGAAGTGTATCAACCTTATGACCCCGTCAAAGGTTGTGTTTTATGGCAGTAAATCGCCTAGACAAGCGAGTTGTCTGACGATGATGCAGGCCAGGAAGTTGTTAAGACAAGGCTGTGTAGGATATTTAGCCTACATAGTCGATAGTCGTAAAGAAAATTCGAAATTAGAAGATATACCAGTCGTGAGGGACTTCTTAGACGTATTTCCGGATGATCTGCCAGGACTTCCGCCAGACAGAGAGGTTGAGTTTGTGATCGATTTGGCGCCAGGGACGGCCCCAATATCGAAGGCACCATACCGGATGCCTCCGGTAGAGATGAAAGAGTTAATGGTACAACTACAAGAGTTACTGGACAAGAAGTACATCCAACCGAGCGTATCGCCGTGGGGAGCGCCGGTGTTATTTGTGAAGAAGAAGGACGGGACGATGCGGCTTTGCATCGACTACAGAGAACTGAATAAGGTCACAATTAAGAATAGATATCCATTACCGAGGATCGACGATCTGTTCGACCAATTGAAGGGTGCAAGGTACTTTTCAAAGATAGACTTGAGGAGTGGCTATCATCAGCTGAAGGTGAGGCCAGAGGATGTTCCAAAGACAGCATTTAGGACTCGATATGGTCACTACGAATTTTTTGTAATGTCATTTGGTCTAACGAATGCTCCTGCAGCATTCATGGGCTTAATGAATGGAGTGTTCAAGCCGTTTTTGGACAAATTCGTGGTGGTCTTTATCGACGATATTTTGGTATACTCGAAGACCAAGGAAGAACATGTAGAACATCTGAAGTTAACATTAGAGGCGTTGAGAAGAGAGAAGTTGTACGCCAAATTTTCTAAATGTGAATTCTGGATTGAAAGAGTGCAATTTCTTGGACATGTGATCGACAAGGACGGAATTTCGGTAGATCCCTCTAAAGTCGAAGCTGTGATGAACTGGGATCTGCCGAAAACACCGTCGGAAGTGAGGAGTTTTCTTGGATTGGCGGGTTATTATAGAAGATTTATTCAGGACTTTTCCAAGATCGCAACTCCGCTGACAAATTTGACTAGAAAATCGGTGAAATTCGTTTGGACAGAGAAGTGTGAGGAAAGTTTCCAAGAGCTCAAGAGGAGGTGAGTTCAGCACCTGTGTTATCCCTTCCGGACGACACAGGCAATTTTGTGGTTTATAGTGATGCGTCGCATAAAGGACTTGGCTGTGTGCTTATGCAAAACGGCAGGGTCATTGCGTATGCGTCACGACAATTGAAAGACTATGAGAAGGGGTATCCGACCCATGACTTGGAGTTAGCTGCCGTGGTATTTGCTTTAAAAATTTGGAGACACTATCTCTATGGGGAGAAGTGTGAAATATATACAGACCACAAGAGTCTGAAATATATCTTTACACAGAAGGACTTGAATATGCGCCAGAGAAGGTGGCTGGAGTTAATTAAGGATTATGACTGTGAAATCTTATACCATCCGGGTAAGGCTAATGTGGTTGCCGACGCCTTAAGCAGAAAGGGTCGGGAGAAATTGATGATGTTGACTACTCAGGAGGAACTAATTTCAGCAATGGAAAAGCTGAAATTGGAAGTGAAGTATTCGATGGAGATTGACGAGAAGTTGTTTCAGATTCAAGCTGGTACAACCCTATTGGATAAAGTTAAGGAAGCTCAACTTCAGGACGAAGAATGTGAGAAGGTTAAGAAAAAGATATCTGAAGGAACCGAACCGAGATTCAAGATAGACAGTGAGGGACTACTGAGATTTGAGAATAGAGTTCGGGTACCGTCAGTGCCAGAAATTAAGGATGACATTTTGAGAGAGGCTCATAGCTCACGGTATTCAATTCACCCCGGTAGTACCAAGATGTACCAGGATCTTCGACAGCACTTCTGGTGGCCAAATTTGAAACGAGATGTTGCTGAGTGTGTTGCAAAGTGTCTAACCTGTCAGAAAGTGAAAGCAGAACATCAGAGACCAAGTGGTTTGCTACAACCCCTGGAAATCCCAGAATGGAAATGGGAACACATTACGATGGATTTCGTGGTTGGCCTTCCGACGACTCAGAAAGGCTACGACGCAGTATGGGTTATCGTTGACCGACTGACGAAATCCGCACACTTCCTTCCGATTAAAATCAGATTCAACTTAGACCAGTTGGCAAGGCTATATGTGAAAGAGATTGTTTCGAGGCACGGAGTTCCGGTGTCAATTGTTTCCGACAGAGATCCGCGTTTCACATCGAACTTCTGGAAGCGACTACAAGAATGCATGGGGACACAGTTGAGAATGAGTACGGCTTATCACCCTCAGACAGATGGGCAGAGTGAAAGAACGATCCAGACATTGGAAGATATGTTGAGAGCATGCATCATGGATTTTAAAGGAAATTGGGATTGATGTATTTCTTTTCAGATGTTGTAACCCCACAAGGGGAGGATTATTTCTATTTATTTCATGGTTTGCATTTACTATGGGTAGATAGATAGATGATATTTGTACAGTGAACACCAAGTCCCGTGGAAATTGAAGTACCCGGATTTGGGGGTGTCACAGGTTACCACGCTAGTATTGGCATGCCGCCTTACGAAGCGTTGTACGGAAGAAAATGCAGAACCCCGCTATACTGGGATGAAGTTGGCGAGAGACAACTATTAGGTCCAGAACTGGTACAGCAGACAGCAGAGATAGTCAAAGTGATCAGAACAAGACTGGTAGCAGCTCAGGATAGGCAGAAGAAATACGCCGATCCACACCGTAAGAACGTTGAGTTTGAATCGGGTAGCTATGTGTTCTTGAAAGTCTCTCCCTGGAAGGGGAAGATCAGATTCGGTAAGAAGGGAAAATTGAGCCCAAGGTTCATTGGACCCTTTGAAGTACTGCGAAGGATTGGAGAAGTTGCGTATGAGGTAGCCTTACCTCCGGCGCTTGAGAATGTCCACAACGTCTTTCATGTGTCAGTTTTACGCCCCTACAAACCCGATTACAAACATGTGATTGAATATGAACCCCTACATTTTGAGAAAGACTTATCCTATGAAGAAATTCCTGTTCAGATTGTTGACAGGAAAGAGCAAGTCCTCAGAAATAAAATTATACCTTCTGTTAAGGTAATTTGGAGGAACCACAATGCTGAAGAAGCTACGTGGGAACTCGAAGAGCATATGATGAAGAATTACCCAGATTTATTTACTTAATTTTTTTGTTTATGCGATTCTGGGGACAGAATCTTTGTAAGGGGGGGAGAATGTAACGGGACGAAATTTAATCGAACCGTGATTCTGGGGACAGAATCCTTTTAAGGGGGGAAAGATGTGACAAACAAGATTTTTGTAATTTATTTTGAATATTTATTGAATTAAATAAATATTTTTTGATGATTTAATTATTGAGTTAAATAATTAATTGATGAATTTGTGGTAGATTAATTTAATTATATGTGTCACATTAGTTAAATTAATGTGGTGAATTTTTATATTCAAAGTATGTATTTAATTGAGCTTATTTGATTAATATATTAATTAATAAGCATAATGTTATTCTAATTAATTTAATAATTAATTAGAGATTTATGATTAGACATAATTAATAAATAAGAATTTTAATTATGTGACTATGTGATTTAATGTAGATTTATGCTATTTTATTTAATTGATTTAAATAGCATTATTTGATTTAATTGGGTGTGACATTAATTAACTATATTATAATAAATTAATTAAAATAAATGAGAAGGGATTCCTTAAGCTAGCCAAACAAGGCCTTAAGGGGAGTTGGTCAGTTAACCCACTAAGGGACCAACTGACAACCACTCACCCATTATATATTATACGTATTATACTTATATACATATATACTATATCAATTCATATATTCATATCAGAGGAAATAAAAACTTAGAGAGTCAGAGAGAATTTTGAGAGAAAAGATTGAGGGAGAAGAATTTGAGAAATTTATATCATCATCCTTGAATCATCTTCACCAACTAGCAAGGGTAAATTCAGTTATATTAAGTTTTAAGCTTTCTATTTTTACGTACTTTGAAGTTCTCTGTAATCGTCAATTTTGAATCATTGTTGGTTATATGGTTTTATATGGGTTAAATTATGTTTATAACATGTTTTATACCATGTATACATAAATCACAGTGATCAATTTTATGTAATTACGTCTTAATTAAGTTTTCAAAACTTCCATTAACGTACTTTGAAGTTTTCTGTAAAAGACTAAATTGATGACTTGTTCATGATATGGCTATATATATATTAATTGATGTCCATAACATATTATATGCCATATATGCATAACTTTCAGTGATCACACCATGGAATTTTGTTGATAATTGGGTTTTCAAAAGTTACAGAGTGTAAAAATTGTACGTATGGCCCATATGGCCCTTACGTACAAAATTTACACACCTTATGCGTTTATTTAACTTAAATTAACACTTGAATGTGATTGTGTACATTTAAACGAACAAAATGGAAGTTAAACGAACGGATTCGGTGTTATAACGAATCCGTAACGTTGAATTCTTGTTTTCTTTCAAAACTTTATAAAATGTTGAAAATAGTGAAATTAAATGTTGTGATTTGTGTAATTCGTGATTTAAAGTGTTAAAAGCATGCTTAGAACATGGTATGATGTTTCTGTAAATTCTATATCTCATGGGTAGCCTTAAATTCATTTCGTTAGTTTAATTTGGATTTATTTGGGTTGCTCTGTGTGTCATTCGCGAACTGGAAATCTGGGTCTGCGTTGACGCGCGGCCGCGCTGGTCCCAAGGGTAACTGGCGCGCGGCCGCGCCCCTTGCAGAAATTTGAAATTTTTTTTTTGCTAAGTGTTCGTGTGTTCTAAGAGGTGGTTTAAAACCTAATGTAATGAACATAAAGATATGCTAAACATATAATAAGAGGTTAATAACTTATATTACGTGAGTAATTAATAAGTTAATTACATGACTTGAATCGTTAATTGTATAGTCCAATAACGTGCTCAAGACCGATGTGTGTGATTCGATACGTATATCGAGTTATTGATTAATTTGTATTGTGAACGTATTGATGTGTAGGGTTTAATAAAGAACGTGAATTATAATTGTAGCTTGTGCAAGAGGCAAGTATCCTATCCCTAATTTATTGATTTAGCAAGTTCCCTAAATTCTAATTTATTCATTTATTAAGCCTTAGACTTGTGTTTCTATATCGAGTAAGCTCGTGTTTTTAATTGTTCAAGTTCGAAATTCATATTACATATTGTAACTCTTTTAAAAGCATGATTCAGTGATACAATACTTATTCGATTGTATACTCTTGAGATTTATTATTCAAGTTGAATATCGATGTTATTGTTGAACCTTATAGGACTAGTGAACCCTTATTGATTCGACTAGTCCATAGTTGATGAACGTTCTAAATTCCAAAATACTTATTGAGCTTATCCAAACCAAACTTCCTTTGGTGCGGACTCTGATGTCAAAACTGAGATGAACAACCCTGTAAAAGGGGATTATTTACGCTTTAGCGTTGAGATATTGTGCACAATATGGTACTAAGGGCTGATCCCCCTAAGTACGAGAAGTAGAGTCCATAGTCTTATGACTGTTAAAGGTTTTAAGTATAAACACTTTACAACCTAGGACATAGTTCAAGGTCTTATGACCCTCAGATGATATTTTGATTCCTGTTATTTATCCTCGAGTCAAAAGTTGAGTTTCTTTATTCAGATGTCCTTGATTCACTCGCATGTTATTATATTGTTGTCATATTATTATACTTGTGGGCAACCGTGCTCACTCTTGCGTAATAATAACATTGCAGTTAAGAACGAAAGGTCTGACGAGCCTTCTTCTAGCAAAGGCAAGGGCAAAGTCAACAAGTGATGAAGACTTGTTGTTTATTTTATGTGTTTATGTTTCAGACTTATGTTAAAGTTGTGTAAAACTTATTTAATTAGTTATATTTCCGCATTTGATATTTAAGGTTAAGTACGACCTGGGATTGATGTATTTCTTTTCAGATGTTGTAACCCCACAAGGGGAGGATTATTTCTATTTATTTCATGGTTTGCATTTACTATGGGTAGATAGATAGATGATGTTTGTACAGTGAACACCAAGTCCCGTGGAAATTGAAGTACCCGGATTTGGGGGTGTCACAGCTTCAGCGTCAGCACGAAAATATGGATGCTCCTACTATGTTGATTCACCTCAAGGAGTTGTATGGTGAACAAAGTAGGACTGCTAGATATGAGATATCTAAGGAGCTCTTCCGATCTCGGATGACCAAGGGCGAAGTGAACATAAAGGAATAAAAAAAATCTGATCCAGCTAGCAAAGGAATGTGCTTCCATTGCAACGAGCCGGGTCATTGGAAGAGGAACTGCAAGAAGTTTCTGGCAAAGAAGAAGCTTGGAGAAGCTTCGACTTCCAATCAAGGTTTGTTCATGATTGAAATTAATTTTTCAGAAAGTCAAAATTCTACTTGGGTATTGGATACCGGCTGTGGTTCTCACATATGTAATAATGTGAAGGGACTGGTCAGAAGTAGAAAGCTGAACAATGATGAGGTGATCCTACGAGTGGGGAATGGAGCAAAGGTTGCTGCATTAGCTGTAGGAACTTATTATTTAGCAATGCCTTCGGGCAAGTCCATTTATCTTAATAATTGTTATTATGTTCTGAATATTATTAAAAACATTATTTCAATTTCTGTATTGGATATGGAAGGATTTAACGTTGTTATAAAGAACAATAGTTGTTCTATTTATAAAGACGATGTTTTATATGGTGTTGGAAATTTGAGAAATGGACTTTATACATTTGACTTACAAGAAAATATTTTTCAAATTGAACAAACTAAGAAAAGGAAAAGAGATGATATTAATTATACCTACATGTGGCACTGTAGACTCGGTCATATCAATGAAACAAGATTATCCAAGTTGCATAAAGATGGGCTCCTTGAGTTATCTGATTATGAATCATATCCAACTTGTGAATTTTGTTTCATGGGTAAAATGACTAAATCTCCTTTTAGTGGAAAAGGAGAACGAGTTATAGAGTTGTTGGCATTGATTCACACAGACGTTTGTGGACCTATGACAACAAATGCATGGGGTGGATATTCTTATTTTATTACTTTCACTGATGATCACTCACGATTTGGATATGTGTATTTAATGAAATACAAGTCATAATCATTTGAAAAGTTCAAAGAGTTCAGAAGTGAAGTAGAGAAACAAACGGACAAGAGTATAAAGATACTTCGATCAGATCGAGGTAGAGAATACTTTTGCGGTGAGTTTCTCAATTGTCTCAAAGAAAATGGTATAATCTCACAATGGACTCCTCCAGGTACACCACAGTTAAATGGAGTATCTGAAAGGAGAAATCGAACACTGTTGGACATGGTTCGATCCATGATGAGTTTTACCGACCTTCCAATTTCTTTCTGGGGATATGCCCTAGAAACGGCTGCATACCTACTTAACAAGGTACCTACCAAATCCGTCCCAAAGACTCCATATGAGATGTGGAAGGGGAGGAAACCAAATCTTAAACATATTAAGACTTGGGGTTGCCCAGTTTATGTCAAAAAGTTTGAAAATGATAAGCTACAGACTAAATCCGATAAGTGTAGATTTGTGGGATACCCTAAAGAAATTTTAGGGTATTATTTTTATCATCCAACTGATCAAAAGGTGTTTGTTGCGAAACATGCCGCCTTCTTGGAAAAAGAGTTTATCCATGAAGGGGTCAGTGGGAGTAAGATATATCTTGAAGAAGTTCAAGAACCACAAATTATCACGGATCAAAGTCAGGTACCTGACCAAGTAGAAGAAGCTACTATACCACACCCTGTTCGTAAATTTGGAAGAGTACCGAAGATACCTGAGAGGTATGGATTCGTTATAGAGGATGACGATGAGGTACACATTATGAATGATGATGATCCATTGAATTACGAACAGGCTATGAGTAATAAAGACTCAGGAAAATGGCTTGAAGCTATGAAATCCGAAATGGACTCCATGTATGAAAACAAAGTATGGACTTTGGTTTCACCACCTGAAGGCATTAAGCCTATTGGGTGTAAATGGGTCTTTAAAAGAAAGACTGGAGCGGACGACAAGGTAGAGACCTATAAGGCCCGACTGGTTGCAAAACGTTTCAAACAAAGACAAGGAGTTGACTATGATGAAACCTTCTCACCAGTAGCTATGCTCAAGTCCATTCGGATTTTGCTTGCGATTGCAGCTTATAACGACTATGAGATCTGGCAGATGGACGTGAAAACGACATTCCTCAATGGGAAACTTGAGGAAGATGTGTATATGACACAGCCAGAAGGATTTGTTTCAAAAGTTGGAATAAATTAAGTCTGTAAGCTGCAACGATCCATTTATGGATTGAAGCAAGCTTCTCGTAGATGGAACATTCGTTTTGATGAGACAATCAAAGAGTTTGATTTTGTCAAAAACGACGATGAACCATGTGTGTACAAGAAAGTTAGTGGGAGCGCAGTTTCATTGCTTGTATTATATGTTGATGATATATTACTGATAGGGAATGACATTCCTATGCTACAATCGATTAAAATCTGGTTATCTAAACACTTCTCCATGAAGGACTTGGGAGAAGCATCCTATATTTTTGGGATAAAGATCTATAGAGATAGATCTAAAAGAATGCTTGGTTTATCCCAAGGAACGTACATTGATGCGATGCTAAAGAGGTTTAGCATGGAAGATTCCAAAAGAGGTCTCATGCCGATGAGCCATGGAATACATCTCTCCAAGAAACAGGCCCCAAAGACACCTGAGGAGAGAGACCGTATAAGTAAGATCCCTTATGCTTCTGTAATAGGATCTATCATGTACGGTATGATATGTACTAGATCAGAAGTTGCTCATGCACTTAGTGTAACGAGCAGATACCAGTCAAATCCTGGAGAAGAGCACTGGAAGGCAGTGACGAATATCCTAAAGTACTTGAGAAGGACTAAAGATATTTTTCTTGTCTACGGTGGGTCTGAATTAAAACTCGAGGGATTCACAGACTCAAGTTTTCAAATAGACCAAGATGACAGTAAATCTGTTTCGGGGTATGTGTTTACCTTGAACGGAGGCGCAGTGAGTTGGAAGAGTTCCAAGCAGCAAACAGTTGCTGATTCAGTGACAGAGGCATAGTATATAGCTGCAAGTGAAGCTGCAAAAGAAGCTGTTTGGATGAAGAAGTTCATAACTGAACTTGGTATGGTTCCTAGCATTGGAGAAGCATTTCCCGTTTACTGTGACAACACAGGAGCTGTGACGCCCCCAAATTCCAGGACCGCCACTTGGTCTCTCGAATTCTGTTCATCACGTGCTCATGGTAATACATCGCAATAATGATAACTAAATATCACACAACCACAGCGAAAAATCTATTCTAGAATAATTTACAATGATTTATTATAATTATTCCCCCAAGTCTCGCAACCTACAGTACTTAATAGATTACATAGCAATATCAATTAACGACTTGTATATAATCTAACTTAAGCTTAAACATAAACAAATCCAGTCTTACTACATCATCTTCACACAATATTAATATATTTGAAACATAACAGACATAAGCTAGTTGGTAGCCTTGCCCTTGCCCTTATCAATGCTCGAAGGTTCGCCATGCTCTGCCATAACTGAAATGTTTTAGGGAAAGCAAGAATGAGCACAAATTGCCCAGCAAGTAATATACAATAAGGGTGAATAATAAGATTCTCAATTCTCGAAAGGGTATAGCAAGATTTGATAGTTCAAGAATAACAAGAATATCAACAGTTCTCAATAACAGTCGCTAAGGACAAGATAATATCAATATGATTCAATAATAAGTCAATTCAAGATTTCAAATAATTGAATACTGAGTAGTCACTACGGACTATGAACTTCTACTAGAATTGACAGTAATAAACTGAAAATCCAACAAAAACAGGTACAACAGGTGATCAGCCTAAAGTACCCTTGTTATGCATAACAATCAATCATACTCAAGTGTGCACGTCAGTTCTCCGACAATTTATATATTCCCTTCAAAGAAGGTTGTTCTTCTCAGTCAAATACAAGATCCCGCACCAATCAATTAGTTTGGGTTGCTTTTCAATAACATAAGTCCCGCCGAATCAAATGGCATAGACACTTTCACAATATTCAAGAACAATACTAAGTTCAACATGAATAATAGCTTTAATGAAATAAGAGTTCAAGTATGCTAATTCAATTCAACCGATTAAATAGGAAACTAGTTCGCAATACACAAGATAGGATACTTGCATAGTAAAAGAGTATAAGTTAGGAAACTTTCACAATCATAGATTTCCTTGCATAAAGTAAATGCGTCGGTTAGGATACTTGCACTTTAAAAGAGTGTAAGTAAGAGAACTTGCCTTTAGCGTAGTTTATCCACGAAAAGCAATCAACACTTTCGAATTCCTATCGTAATACAGTTACGTATATATATGATATTCATTAGTCATATAATTTAACTTCACATTTTCTCTTTGAATATACGATCAACACATAAGGTAAGTTTTACCTAGCTACACAGTTATATAGAATATAATTTCTATCCTTAACGTTCCTTCTTTAGAGTTTAAACGCATTCTCATATTATATAAGATCTCAACAATTAGCAAACATGCTTGCATATTATTAATATCACATAAGACCACAATCAATACTAAATATATTTCATTTTAGCAAGTTACGGCATCTCCTTAAGTTAACCGTCAAAATCGGGTTCAAGTAACATCATATAATATCACGTAGCATGTATTCATATTTAAAGGATACTTTCATGCTTGTATAACTTTTCCAAATCCAATCGTACATGGTATAGGTTCTTAAGTTAATACTTAAAGCCATTCAAGGACACGAACTCATATGGTCTAACATGGTCGCTTTTAAACACATAAGATATTCATATAACTTGTATTAGTCATGCTCATGAGTACTCGTACTGCATATATGTAGCTAGCATTGTTATTATTTTGAAAACATGCTTTGTTTATGCTAAACTTTAATCACGGTAACTAATCATGGTATATATACATACATGACACATGAATGAGTCTAAGAGTACTATCACATGTGTCCATAAATGTCAGATTCCAATTCTCGTCATAACATACCAACGTTCACGTTCAAAGCTTATACTTTGTTAGTATAGTTCATTAATAAGGTCTATCATGTTCATGCTTCCTTATGAAACCCATATACACAAGTTAACATGCTTTTCATGCATTTCAAGGCCCTATAAACATGCTCGAAAAGTCAGAATGTATACATGGTCTTTACATGTCAATATCAACCTTCAAAACTTGTATTTTTGTTAGATATGTTCAATAGTGAGGTCTAACAGGCTCTTGTCATACTATGAACCATATATACATAACTTAATATGTCTTTCATACATCTCTACCTCATACCGACATGCCTTGAAAAATCAGAATATTAACATGCTTTATATATGTTAACGTTCGTTTATGAAACTTTAAGTTTGTTTTCAAACTATATGTCGTTTGGTTAACCATGCATGCTAATATACTAAAACATGCTTACATTGCCTCATTAGGTTTATATATATGTATTAATCATGCTCCCATGCTTGTTTAAACAAAAATCAAACAATTGGTATATAACAGTTTTGTTGCAGAATGCAGAAAACTGCACACAGAGGCCGGCGCTGCGGCGCGGCAACAGCAGCCATATTCTAGAGCTGTGGCGCGAGTGGCGCTGCGGCGCGGGCTGCGGCGTGGGTGGGGCTGCGGCGCGGGCTGCGGCGCTGCGGCGTGGGGACAGTTCCTGCAGTTCAGACTGCAGCGAAACCGACCCAAAACCTCCCATTTTAACGATCTCGACATACCCATATGCTATTAGACTAACCTTTTTAACTTACTAACACATATATATGCTTATATAACAGTCAATCGCCCAAACAATTCCCAATTTCATGAACTCCAACTAATTTCACGAATTCGATGCTTTACAGAAATTACAGAGCAACAATGGAAATGAAAGTCAAGAAAGCTATATAGTGGTTCCATCACGTATGTATGTTCATATAACAACAATATAAGGGTTCTACAAACCAATCATGAACCAATTTAGCATAATCAAAAATTTGAAGGAAACTTCGGAAACAGAAAACGAAAATGAAGAACAAAGGAAGAGGGATTATACCTCTGCTAGGATTCAAATATAGTTTGCTGCTAATCCAACTTCTCCTACTGATATATGTATATTGCTTTCACTCACCACTTATGCAAACTCTCAGCAAATTGAAAACGAAGAAACATGGCTGCTATTTATAGAAGAATCCTTACACAGACAATGCAATTGTCCATTAAATTGAACCACTAGATTGAAGCTTTGTATATCAGCTAAGGAAGAGTTGGTAGAGTGGTTGAAGAACACTGTTGTGCCCACTCCCCGTATCATGATTTGCTAGAATGCTGAGTTTGAGAAGGTAGGAGTAGGCTAGCTTCATGAGTGTTTTACGTGTACAAGGTTTGTGTCTTATTAATATGGGACAAGGCATAAAAATCTCAGCATTTCCAATTTGTAAACAAAATAGTGTTAATACTTAGGTTATATACACACACATATTTAGACACTTAGGTCTTTAATTGAAATGTCACAATAATTCCTATACTGTAGTAAGTGTAAATTGACACGTATAATCCATGTACATTTTGTTAATACCGGATATAATCTAATCAGATGTTAACACATTACATTGTCTCCTTTATTAAAACTAATTGTTTACAATATGTTCATGATATATTATACAATGTATACCCACATATTTATTGTCACACAAGTTATTAATCAAGTAGCTCACATGGTTTAATAAGCCTTACCATATAATAGTGTCATATTATACTTCACATAATACATAGTCAGCTAATATATGCTACACATTTAATTCGCATGCTTGCACATATAATTTCTCATCTTATAAATTGAATATTAATTAATAATATACACATATCCTACATCAATCAATATAATTGTTAACCTCCATAACAATTTAATTAACCCTTATATGATTAATTATCACTTTGATATAAATCTTATTATATTTATAAACACGTTGCTCATTATTATTATATTTCTTGCAATAATAATAATCACATATTATTAATCAATCCTCATTAGTATTTTATAACAGTTAATTAATATTCTTCGATTAACAATTAATATAGATTAATTGTTCGCTTAAATTAATATAATCATTCTTATATTACGTCACTGTGCCACACAAGGCAATCAACTAGTTTATCACAAACTCCACCAATTTCTCAATTATTATAATTATTCAATTATATATAATTGAATTAATTCATCTCATAACACAAAATTATTTATATTCAAATAAATTCTCATTTTCATTAATATATTTATTTAATAATATATGAAAATTCTCGGGTATTACATCCTCCCCCCTTATAAAAATTCCGTCTCGGAATTGCTACAAGGTTACACAAATAGATGGGGATAGTCCCTCATCATCCTATCTTCTAACTCCCACGTTGCCTCCTCGACATCGTGGTTACGCCAAAGTACTTTTACAGATGAAATAACTTTATTTCTCAAAGTTTGTTCTTTCCTATCTAATATCTGGACAGGAATTTCTCCATACGCCAAGTTCTTCTCCACTTGAATGGGCTCGTAAGAAATCACGTGCTTGTAGTCGGCCTTGTACGGTCGCAATACGGAAATGTGAAACACGTTGTGAATGTGCTCCAGTTCGGGTGGCAATGCAACTTTACATGCCACTTCGCCCACTCGCTTCAGTATCTCGAACGGTCCTATGAATCTTGGACTCAATTTTCCTTTCTTGCCGAAACGGATTTTTCCCTTCCATGGAGATACCTTCAAGAATACGAAACTGCCGACTTTGAAGTCTCGGTCCTGCCGATGCAAATCTGAGTATTTCTTCTGGCGATCTTGAGCTGCTACAAGTCTGGCTCTTATCACTGTCACCACGTCTGCGGTTTGTTGAACTAACTCTGGTCCGAGTATTCGTCGTTCTCCGACTTCGTCCCAACATAACGGCGTTCTGCACTTTCTCCCGTAAAGAGCTTCGTACAGTGGCATGCCGATACTCGCATGGTAGCTATTATTATATGCGAATTCTACTAAGGGTAGGTGGTCGTCCCAATTTCCCTTAAAATCCATCACGCAAGTCCTAAGCATGTCTTCTAGCGTTTGTATTGTTCGCTCACTTTGTCCGTCTGTTTGAGGATGATAAGCTGTACTCAACCTCAACTGCGTTCCCATTCTTTTTTTTTGGAAACTCTTCCAAAAATTGGACGTGAAGCGCGGATCTCGATAAGAGACAATTGACACCGGCACTCCATGTCGTGAAACAATTTCTTTTACATATAGGCTTGCTAATTGGTTCAAACTGTAGCGGATCTTGATTGGTAGAAAGTGTGCGGTCTTCGTTAGTCGATCCACTATAACCCAAATAGCATCATAACCTTTCTGTGTAACTAGAAGTCCTACCACGAAGTCCATGGTAATATGCTCCCATTTCCACTCTGGTATTTCTAACGGTTGTAGTAAACCACTCGGCCGCTGATGCTCTGCTTTAACGCGTTGGCAAGTCAAGCATCTACTGACGCACTCCGCGACTTCCCGTTTCAAATTGGGCCACCAAAAATGTTGCCTTAGATCTTGGTACATCTTTGTGCCTCCCGGATGAACGGAATATGTCGTATTGTGTGCCTCGTGCAAAATCTCTTCCCACAACTCGGTTACCGCTGGTACCCACACTCTCCCTTCAAATCTCAAAATACCGTCTTTATCCATTCGAAATTTTTCTTCCTCATTTTCTGTGATCCGCTTTCGGATTTTCTCACACTCTTCATCCTTTTCCTGAGCTTCCTTTACTCTATCCAACAACGTCGGACAAGCTTCCATTACAATTAACTTCTCACCAGACTTTTCTGGTCCTTTCACTTCTATCTCCAATTTCTTCATCTCTCTTATCAACTCTTCCTGAGTCGTCAAATTAAACAACTTCTCCCTTCCTTTCCTGCTCAGAGCGTCGGCAACCACATTTGCCTTTCCCGGGTGATAAAGAATATCGCAGTCATAGTCTTTAATTAATTCTAACCACCTTCTCTGCCGCATGTTTAACTCCTTCTGTGTGAAGATATATTTCAGACTTTTGTGGTCCGAGTATATCTCACATTTTTCTCCGTATAGATAATGTCTCCATATCTTTAACGCAAAAACTACTGCCGCTAACTCTAAGTCGTGAGTGGGGTATCGTTTTTCGTAATCCTTCAATTGTCGTGACACATATGCAATAACATTGCCATGTTGCATGAGCACACAGCCAAGCCCCTTGCGCGATGCATCACTATACACCACAAAATTTCCCGCATCATCTGGTAATGATAACACAGGTGCTTCGCTCAATCTCCTTTTCAGTTCTTGAAAACTTTCTTCGCATTTGTCGGTCCATACAAATTTCACCGTCTTTCTAGTCAAATTGGTCAACGGGGTTGCTATCTTAGAAAACTCTTGGATGAATCTTCGATAGTACCCAGCTAACCCTAGAAAGCTTCTCACCTCCGTCGGTGTTCTCGGTTGTTCCCAATTACTTACTGCTTCGACCTTTGCAGGGTCTACTGAGATTCCATTCTTATCCACCACGTGGCCTAAGAATTGAACCTTCTCTATCCAAAATTCGCACTTAGAAAATTTTGCATACATCTTCTCCTTCCTTAGTGCCTCCAAAACAATCTTCAGATGTTCGGCGTATTCTTCCTCTGTCTTTGAGTAGATCAAAATGTCGTCGATAAAAACCACTACAAATTTATCCAAGTATGGTTTGAAAACTCGGTTCATCAAGTCCATAAATGCTGTCGGAGCATTAGTCAATCCGAATGAAATGATTAAACAAAATAATAATAAATATAAGTACGTTTGCAAAAACTATTTTTTTTCTGTCTTTAAACCTTTAATTAAACTCATTAATTATTATTATTATTATTATTATATCACATTGTATATCTTACAAGCTTCAGTACTATTTATTATATAAAACTTTTACCCATCCGTTCCAAATACAATATATAAACTGAAAATAACAATTTACTTCTATGGTAGTATACTGTATTGATGTAGTTTCACTCTATCATTTAGAGCATGTCAAAACCCATGCAATACACCTATACTTTTACACGCCATGCAAAAATTCACATGACATTATCCATTATGGCTAGAATATTAAGAAACCATTATATCAACATATGCCTAGTCTACTATACTGAATTGAATTGACCAAGCTATGCTAATAATCATATACATATAGCACAAAGCCAAGTCTCATATGGGCTAAAAATTACCCACCTGACCGAAGAAATACAAGTCATAATCAGAAAATATATATTTGAAATACCTTATAAATGACCTCCTATTTCTTTCGCGAACAAACTTCTTGTTATCCCCACTGTTCTCAGCCGCCGCAAACTTCTTCTCTCGGTTTGTATAGATCATTTAATGAAGTACAATTAGGTTTTATTTGTTATTTATATATCTTATTGTTTCTCCTAATTGTAATAGGATTTTAATATTTCACAATTATAAATTAGACCCAATAAATTTTAAGGCCCAGTACAGATAATATAGTCCACATACTTTAAATACAATGGTTTACCCAAACATAAGAAAAACCCAATTTTACCAAATTAATTTATCCATCATTTAGTAATATTTATTAGCCCAATTAAATGACTAGTTTAACCCAATTAATTGACAAGGTCAAAATTAATATATTTAAACAAAAACTTTAAAAAATAGTTTATTTATTTATTTAAATTTTCGGGTATTACAACAAATGTATCCTTAAATGAAGACTTGTGTGAGATGTACGAATCGTTTTGAAGGCTATAGTGATAGGATTGATCCTTTTGATGCTAATAAAACTAGAACGAAGTCATAGGACTCATAATCACCTCTTTCTTCGACAATTTGAGAGAACCAATGAAATAATAAGAAGTTCTCCCTAAATCAAGACTTGGTGTGCGATGTACCCATCGTTTTTAACGCGATAGTCATTGGATTACTCCTTTTGATGGTAATCAAATTAGAAGGAATTAATAGGACTCTTAATCACCTCTTTCTTTCATAATTTTAGGGAACCAATGAAACAATAAGAAGGTCTCCATAAATGAAGACTTGTGTGAGATCTTCGCATCGTTTTGGACGCGATAGTGATGTGATTGCTCATTTTGATGCTAATTTCAACTAGAACGAAGTAATAGAATTCATAATCACCTATATTTTGACAATTTGAGAGATCTAATGAAACATTAAAAAGGCCTCCCTAAATGAAGACTTGTGTGAGATGTACGGATTGTTTTGAAGGCACTAGTGATAGGATTGCTCCTTTTGATGCTAATCAAACTAGAACGAATTCATAGGACTTATAATCACCTCTTTCTTTGACAATTTGAGAGATCCAATGAAATGGTAAGAAGGTCTCCCTAAATCAAGACTTGTGTGAGATGTACGCATCGTTTTTAACGCGATAGTCATGGGATTGCTCCTTTTGATGCTAATCAAATTAGAACAAAGTAATAAGACTCCTAATCACCTCTTTCTTTCACAATTTTAGAGAACCAAAGATGTTATAAGAAGGTTTCCTTAAATAAAGAGATGTGTGAGATGTACGCATTGTTTTTAATGCGATAGTCATGGGATTGCTCCTTTTGATGCTAATCAAACTAGAACGAAGTTATAGGATTTCTAATCACCTCTTTTCTTGACAATTTTAAAGCACCAAAGAAACAATAAGAAGGTCTCCCTAAATGAAGACTTGTGCGAGATGTATGCATGGTTTTCAACGAGATAGTCATGGTTTTCTCGTTTTGACGCTAATCAAACTAGAATGAAGTAATACAACTTCTAATCACCTCTTTCTTTGTAAATTTGAAACAACCAATGAAACAATATGAAGGTCTCCCTAAATGAAGACTTGTGTGAGATCTACGAATCGTTTTGGACGCGATAGTGATGGGTTTGCTCCTTTTGATGCTAATTTCAACTAGAACGAAGTAATAGGACTCATAATCATCTATATTTTGACAATTCAGAGAACTAATGAAACAATACGAAGGTATCCTTAAATGAAGACTTGTGTGAGATGTACGAATCGTTTTGAAGGCTATAGTGATAGGATTGATCCTTTTGATGCTAATCAAACTAGAATGAAGTCATAGGACTCATAATCACCTCTTTATTTGACATTTTCAGAGAACCAAAGAAATAATAAGAAGTTCTTCCTAAATCAAGACTTGGTGTGAGATGTACGCATCGTTTTTAACGCGATAGTCATGGGATTACTCCTTTTGATGGTAATCAAATTAGAACGAAGTAATAGGACTCTTAATCACCTCTTTCTTTCATAATTTTAGGAAACCAATGAAACAATAAGAAGGTCTCCATAAATGAAGACTTGTGTGAGATCTATGCATCGTTTTGGACGCGATAGTGATGTGATTGCTCCTTTAGATGCTAATTTCAACTAGAACGAAGTAATAAAATTCATAATCACCTATATTCTGACAATTTGAGAGAACTAATGAAACATTAGGAAGGTCTGCCAAAATTAAGACTTGTGTGAGATGTACGAATTGTTTTGAAGGCACTAGTGATAGGATTGCTCCTTTTGATGCTAATCAAACTAGAACGAATTCATAAGACTTATAATCACCTCTTTATTTGACAATTTTAGAGATCCAAGGAAACGATAAGAAGGTCTCCCTAAATCAAGACTTGTGTGAGATGTACGCATCGTTTTTAACGCGATAGTCATAGGATTGCTCCTTTTGATGCTAATCAAATTAGAACGAAGTAATAAGACTCCTAATCACCTCTTTCTTTCACAATTTTAGAGAACCAAAGAAACAATAAGAAGGTCTCCTTAAATGAAGACTTGTGTGAGATGTACGCATCGTTTTTAACGCGATAGTCATGGGATTGCTCCTTTTGATGCTAATCAAACTAGAACGAAGTTATAGGACTTGTAATCACCTCTTTTCTTGACAATTTTAAAGCACCAATGAAACAATAAGAAGGTCTCCCTAAATGAAGATTTGTGCGAGATGTACGCATGGTTCTCAACGAGATAGTCATGGATTTCTCATTTTGACGCTAATCAAACTAGAACGAAGTAATACAACTTTCAATCACCTCTTTCTTTGTAAATTTGAAACAACCAATGAAACAATATGAAGGTCTCCCTAAATGAAGGCTTGTGTGAGATCTACGAATCGTTTTGGACGCGATAGTGATGGGTTTGCTCCTTTTGATGCTAATTTCAACTAGAACGAAGTAATAGGACTCATAATCATCTGTATTTTGACAATTCAGATAACTAATGAAACAATACGAAGGTATCCTTAAATGAAGACTTGTGTGAGATGCACGAATTGTTTTGAAGGCTATAGTGATAGGATTGATCATTTTGATGCTAATCAAACTAGAACGAAGTCATAAGACTCATAATCACCTCTTTCTTTGACAATTTGAGAGAACCAATGAAATAATAAGAAGTTCTCCCTAAATCAAGACTTGGTGTGAGATGTACGCATCGTTTTTAACGCGATAGTCATGGGATTACTCCTTTTGATGGTAATAAAATTAGAACGAAGTAATAGGACTCTTAATCACCTCTTTGTTTCATAATTTTAGGAAACCAATAAAATAATAAGAAGGTCTCTATAAATGAAGACTTGTGTGAGATCTACGCATCGTTTTGGACGCGATAGTGATGTGATTGCTCCTTTTGATGCTAATTTCAACTAGAACGAAGTAATAGAATTCATAATCACCTATATTTTGACAATTTGAGAGATCTAATGAAACATTAAAAAGGCCTCCCTAAATGAAGACTTGTGTGAGATGTACGGATTGTTTTGAAGGCACTAGTGATAGGATTGCTCCTTTTGATGCTAATCAAACTAGAACGAATTCATAGGACTTATAATCACCTCTTTCTTTGACAATTTGAGAGATCCAATGAAATGGTAAGAAGGTCTCCCTAAATCAAGACTTGTGTGAGATGTACGCATCGTTTTTAACGCGATAGTCATAGGATTGCTCCTTTTGATGCTAATCAAATTAGAACAAAGTAATAAGACTCCTAATCACCTCTTTCTTTCACAATTTTAGAGAACCAAAGATGTTATAAGAAGGTTTCCTTAAATAAAGAGATGTGTGAGATGTACGCATTGTTTTTAACGCGATAGTCATGGGATTGCTCTTTTTGATGCTAATCAAACTAGAACGAAGTTATAGGATTTCTAATCACCTCTTTTCTTGACAATTTTAAAGCACCAAAGAAACAATAAGAAGGTCTCCCTAAATGAAGACTTGTGCGAGATGTATGCATGGTTTTCAACGAGATAGTCATGGTTTTCTCGTTTTGACGCTAATCAAACTAGAATGAAGTAATACAACTTCTAATCACCTCTTTCTTTGTAAATTTGAAACAACCAATGAAACAATATGAAGGTCTCCCTAAATGAAGACTTGTGTGAGATCTACGAATCGTTTTGGACGCGATAGTGATGGGTTTGCTCCTTTTGATGCTAATTTCAACTAGAACGAAGTAATAGGACTCATAATCATCTATATTTTGACAATTCAGAGAACTAATGAAACAATACGAAGGTATCCTTAAATGAAGACTTGTGTGAGATGTACGAATCGTTTTGAAGGCTATAGTGATAGGATTGATCCTTTTGATGCTAATCAAACTAGAATGAAGTCATAGGACTCATAATCACCTCTTTATTTGACATTTTCAGAGAACCAAAGAAATAATAAGAAGTTCTTCCTAAATCAAGACTTGGTGTGAGATGTACGCATCGTTTTAACGCGATAGTCATGGGATTACTCCTTTTGATGGTAATCAAATTAGAACGAAGTAATAGGACTCTTAATCACCTCTTTCTTTCATAATTTTAGGAAACCAATGAAACAATAAGAAGGTCTCCATAAATGAAGACTTGTGTGAGATCTATGCATCGTTTTGGACGCGATAGTGATGTGATTGCTCCTTTAGATGCTAATTTCAACTAGAACGAAGTAATAAAATTCATAATCACCTATATTCTGACAATTTGAGAGAACTAATGAAACATTAGGAAGGTCTGCCAAAATTAAGACTTGTGTGAGATGTACGAATTGTTTTGAAGGCACTAGTGATAGGATTGCTCCTTTTGATGCTAATCAAACTAGAACGAATTCATAAGACTTATAATCACCTCTTTATTTGACAATTTAGAGATCCAAGGAAACGATAAGAAGGTCTCCCTAAATCAAGACTTGTGTGAGATGTACGCATCGTTTTTAACGCGATAGTCATAGGATTGCTCCTTTTGATGCTAATCAAATTAGAACGAAGTAATAAGACTCCTAATCACCTCTTTCTTTCACAATTTTAGAGAACCAAAGAAACAATAAGAAGGTCTCCTTAAATGAAGACTTGTGTGAGATGTACGCATCGTTTTTAACGCGATAGTCATGGGATTGCTCCTTTTGATGCTAATCAAACTAGAACGAAGTTATAGGACTTGTAATCACCTCTTTTCTTGACAATTTTAAAGCACCAATGAAACAATAAGAAGGTCTCCCTAAATGAAGATTTGTGCGAGATGTACGCATGGTTCTCAACGAGATAGTCATGGATTTCTCATTTTGACGCTAATCAAACTAGAACGAAGTAATACAACTTTCAATCACCTCTTTCTTTGTAAATTTGAAACAACCAATGAAACAATATGAAGGTCTCCCTAAATGAAGGCTTGTGTGAGATCTACGAATCGTTTTGGACGCGATAGTGATGGGTTTGCTCCTTTTGATGCTAATTTCAACTAGAACGAAGTAATAGGACTCATAATCATCTGTATTTTGACAATTCAGATAACTAATGAAACAATACGAAGGTATCCTTAAATGAAGACTTGTGTGAGATGCACGAATTGTTTTGAAGGCTATAGTGATAGGATTGATCATTTTGATGCTAATCAAACTAGAACGAAGTCATAAGACTCATAATCACCTCTTTCTTTGACAATTTGAGAGAACCAATGAAATAATAAGAAGTTCTCCCTAAATCAAGACTTGGTGTGAGATGTACGCATCGTTTTTAACGCGATAGTCATGGGATTACTCCTTTTGATGGTAATAAAATTAGAACGAAGTAATAGGACTCTTAATCACCTCTTTGTTTCATAATTTTAGGAAACCAATAAAATAATAAGAAGGTCTCTATAAATGAAGACTTGTGTGAGATCTACGCATCGTTTTGGACGCGATAGTGATGTGATTGCTCCTTTTGATGCTAATTTCAACTAGAACGAAGTAATAGAATTCATAATCACCTATATTTTGACAATTTGAGAGATCTAATGAAACATTAAAAAGGCCTCCCTAAATGAAGACTTGTGTGAGATGTACGGATTGTTTTGAAGGCACTAGTGATAGGATTGCTCCTTTTGATGCTAATCAAACTAGAACGAATTCATAGGACTTATAATCACCTCTTTCTTTGACAATTTGAGAGATCCAATGAAATGGTAAGAAGGTCTCCCTAAATCAAGACTTGTGTGAGATGTACGCATCGTTTTTAACGCGATAGTCATAGGATTGCTCCTTTTGATGCTAATCAAATTAGAACAAAGTAATAAGACTCCTAATCACCTCTTTCTTTCACAATTTTAGAGAACCAAAGATGTTATAAGAAGGTTTCCTTAAATAAAGAGATGTGTGAGATGTACGCATTGTTTTTAACGCGATAGTCATGGGATTGCTCTTTTTGATGCTAATCAAACTAGAACGAAGTTATAGGATTTCTAATCACCTCTTTTCTTGACAATTTTAAAGCACCAAAGAAACAATAAGAAGGTCTCCCTAAATGAAGACTTGTGCGAGATGTATGCATGGTTTTCAACGAGATAGTCATGGTTTTCTCGTTTTGACGCTAATCAAACTAGAATGAAGTAATACAACTTCTAATCACCTCTTTCTTTGTAAATTTGAAACAACCAATGAAACAATATGAAGGTCTCCCTAAATGAAGACTTGTGTGAGATCTACGAATCGTTTTGGACGCGATAGTGATGGGTTTGCTCCTTTTGATGCTAATTTCAACTAGAACGAAGTAATAGTACTCATAATCATCTATATTTTGACAATTCAGAGAACTAATGAAACAATACGAAGGTATCCTTAAATGAAGACTTGCGTGAGATGTACGAATCGTTTTGAAGGCTATAGTGATAGGATTGATCCTTTTGATGCTAATCAAACTAGAATGAAGTCATAGGACTCATAATCACCTCTTTATTTGACATTTTCAGAGAACCAAAGAAATAATAAGAAGTTCTTCCTAAATCAAGACTTGGTGTGAGATGTACGCATCGTTTTAACGCGATAGTCATGGGATTACTCCTTTTGATGGTAATCAAATTAGAACGAAGTAATAGGACTCTTAATCACCTCTTTCTTTCATAATTTTAGGAAACCAATGAAACAATAAGAAGGTCTCCATAAATGAAGACTTGTGTGAGATCTATGCATCGTTTTGGACGCGATAGTGATGTGATTGCTCCTTTAGATGCTAATTTCAACTAGAACGAAGTAATAAAATTCATAATCACCTATATTCTGACAATTTGAGAGAACTAATGAAACATTAGGATGGTCTGCCAAAATTAAGACTTGTGTGAGATGTACGAATTGTTTTGAAGGCACTAGTGATAGGATTGCTCCTTTTGATGCTAATCAAACTAGAACGAATTCATAAGACTTATAATCACCTCTTTCTTTGACAATTTGAGAGATCCAAGGAAACGATAAGAAGGTCTCCCTAAATCAAGACTTGTGTGAGATGTACGCATCGTTTTTAACGCGATAGTCATAGGATTGCTCCTTTTGATGCTAATCAAATTAGAACGAAGTAATAAGACTCCTAATCACCTCTTTCTTTCACAATTTTAGAGAACCAAAGAAACAATAAGAAGGTCTCCTTAAATGAAGACTTGTGTGAGATGTACGCATCGTTTTTAACGCGATAGTCATGGGATTGCTCCTTTTGATGCTAATCAAACTAGAACGAAGTTATAGGACTTGTAATCACCTCTTTTCTTGACAATTTTAAAGCACCAATGAAACAATAAGAAGGTCTCCCTAAATGAAGATTTGTGCGAGATGTACGCATGGTTCTCAACGAGATAGTCATGGATTTCTCATTTTGACGCTAATCAAACTAGAACGAAGTAATACAACTTTCAATCACCTCTTTCTTTGTAAATTTGAAACAACCAATGAAACAATATGAAGGTCTCCCTAAATGAAAGCTTGTGTGAGATCTATGAATCGTTTTGGACGCGATAGTGATGGGTTTGCTCCTTTTGATGCTAATTTCAACTAGAACAAAGTAATAGGACTCATAATCATCTATATTTTGACAATTCAGATAACTAATGAAACAATACGAAGGTATCCTTAAATGAAGACTTGTGTGAGATGCACGAATTGTTTTGAAGGCTATAGTGATAGGATTGATCATTTTGATGCTAATCAAACTAGAACGAAGTCATAAGACTCATAATCACCTCTTTCTTTGACAATTTGAGAGAACCAATGAAATAATAAGAAGTTCTCCCTAAATCAAGACTTGGTGTGAGATGTACCCATCGTTTTTAACGCGATAGTCATGGGATTACTCCTTTTGATGGTAATCAAATTAGAACGATTTAATAGGACTCTTAATCACCTCTTTCTTTCATAATTTTAGGAAACCAATGAAACAATAAGAAGGTCTCCATAAATGAAGACTTGTGTGAGATCTACGCATCGTTTTGGACGCGATAGTGATGTGATTGCTCCTTTTGATGCTAATTTCAACTAGAGCAAAGTAATAGAATTCATAATCTCCTATATTTTGACAATTTTAGAGATCCAAGGAAACGATAAGAAGGTCTCCCTAAATCAAGACTTGTGTGAGATGTACGCATCGTTTTTAACGCGATAGTCATAGGATTGCTCCTTTTGATGCTAATCAAATTAGAACGAAGTAATAAGACTCCTAATCACCTCTTTCTTTCACAATTTTAGAGAACCAAAGAAACAATAAGAAGGTCTCCTTAAATGAAGACTTGTGTGAGATGTACGCATCGTTTTTAACGCGATAGTCATGGGATTGCTCCTTTTGATGCTATACAAACTTGAACGAAGTTATAGGACTTCTAATCACCTCTTTCCTTGACAATTTAAAAGCACCAATGAAATAATAAGAAGGTCTCCCTAAATGAAGACTTGTGCGAGATGTACGCATGGTTTTGAACGAGATAGTCATGGATTTCTCGTTTTGACGCTAATCAAATTAGAACGAAGTATTACAACTTCTAATCACCTTTTTCTTTGTAAATTTGAAACAACCAATGAAACAATATGAAGGTCTCCCTAAATGAAGACTTGTGTGAGATCTACGAATCGTTTTGGACGCGATAGTGATGGGTTTGCTCCTTTTGATGCTAATTTCAACTAGAACGAAGTAATAGGACTCATAATCATCTATATTTTGACAATTCAGATAACTAATGAAACAATACGAAGGTATCCTTAAATGAAGACTTGTGTGAGATGCACGAATTGTTTTGAAGGCTATAGTGATAGGATTGATCATTTTGATGTTAATCAAACTAGAACGAAATCATAAGACTCATAATCACCTCTTTCTTTGACAATTTGAGAGAACCAATGAAATAATAAGAAGTTCTCCCTAAATCAAGACTTGGTGTGAGATGTACGCATCGTTTTTAACGCGATAGTCATGGGATTACTCCTTTTGATGGTAATAAAATTAGAACGAAGTAATAGGACTCTTAATCACCTCTTTGTTTCATAATTTTAGGAAACCAATAAAATAATAAGAAGGTCTCTATAAATGAAGACTTGTGTGAGATCTACGCATCGTTTTGGACGCGATAGTGATGTGATTGCTCCTTTTGATGCTAATTTCAACTAGAACGAAGTAATAGAATTCATAATCACCTATATTTTGACAATTTGAGAGAACTAATGAAACAAAAAGAAGGTCTCCCTAAATGAAGACTTGTGTGAGATGTACGGATTGTTTTGAAGGCACTAGTGATAGGATTGCTCCTTTTGATGCTAATCAAACTAGAACGAATTCATAGGACATATAATCACCTCTTTCTTTGACAATTTGAGAGATCCAATGAAACAGTAAAAAGGTCTCCCTAAATCAAGACTTGTGTGAGATGTACGCATCGTTTTTAATGCGATAGTCATAGGATTGCTCCTTTTGATGCTAATCAAATTAGAACGAAGTAATAAGACTCCTAATCACCTCTTTCTTTCACAATTTTAGAGAACCAAAGATGTTATAAGTAGGTCTCTTTAAATGAAGACTTGTGTTAGATGTACGCATTGTTTTTAACGCGATAGTCATGGGATTGCTCGTTTTGATGCTAATCAAACTAGAACGAAGTTATAGGATTTCTAATCACCTCTTTCCTTGACAATTTTAAAGTACCAATGAAACAATAAGAAGGTCTCCCTAAATGAAGATTTGTGTGAGATGTACGCATGGTTTTGAAAGAGATCGTCATGGATTTCTCGTTTTGACGCTAATCAAACTAGAACGAAGTAATACAACTTCTAATCACCTCTTTCTTTGTAAATTTGAAACAACTAATGAAACAATAAGAAGGTCTCCCTAAATGAAAACTTGTGTGAGATCCACGAATCGTTTTGGACGCGATAGTGATGGGTTTGCTCCTTTTGATGCTAATTTCAACTAGAGCGAAGTAATAGGACTCATAATCATCTATATTTTGACAATGCAGAGAACTAATGAAACAATCCGAAGGTATCCTTAAATCAAGACTTGTGTGAGATGTACGAATCGTTTTGAAAGCTATAGTGATAGGATTGATCCTTTTGATGCTAATCAAACTAGAACGAAGTCATAGGACTCATAATCACCTCTTTCTTTGACAATTTTAGAGAACCAATGAAATAATAAGAAGTTCTCCCTAAATCAAGACTTGGTGTGAGATGTACCCATCGTTTTTAACGCGATAGTCATGGGATTACTCCTTTTGATGGTAATCAAATTAGAACGATTTAATAGGACTCTTAATCACCTCTTTCTTTCATAATTTTAGGAAACCAATGAAACAATAAGAAGGTCTCCATAAATGAAGACTTGTGTGAGATCTACGCATCGTTTTGGACGCGATAGTGATGTGATTGCTCCTTTTGATGCTAATTTCAACTAGAGCAAAGTAATAGAATTCATAATCTCCTATATTTTGACAATTTATGAGAACTAATGAAACATTAAGAAGGTCTCCCTAAATGAAGACTTGTGTGAGATGTACGGATTGTTTTGAAGGCACTAGTGATAGGATTGCTCCTTTTGATGCTAATCAAACTAGAACGAATTCATAGGACATATAATCACCTCTTTCTTTCACAATTTTAGAGAACCAAAGAAACAATAAGAAGTTCTCCTTAAATGAAGACTTGTGTGAGATGTACGCATCATTTTTAACGCGATAGTCATGGGATTGCTCCTTTTGATGCTATACAAACTTGAACGAAGTTATAGGACTTCTAATCACCTCTTTCCTTGACAATTTAAAAGCACCAATGAAATAATAAGAAGGTCTCCCTAAATGAAGACTTGTGCGAGATGTACGCATGGTTTTGAACGAGATAGTCATGGATTTCTCGTTTTGACGCTAATCAAATTAGAACGAAGTAGTACAACTTCTAATCACCTTTTTCTTTGTAAATTTGAAACAACCAATGAAACAATATGAAGGTCTCCCTAAATGAAGACTTGTGTGAGATCTACGAATCGTTTTGGACGCGATAGTGATGGGTTTGCTCCTTTTGATGCTAATTTCAACTAGAACGAAGTAATAGGACTCATAATCATCTATATTTTGACAATTCAGATAACTAATGAAACAATACGAAGGTATCCTTAAATGAAGACTTGTGTGAGATGCACGAATTGTTTTGAAAGCTATAGTGATAGGATTGATCATTTTGATGCTAATCAAACTAGAACGAAGTCATAAGACTCATAATCACCTCTTTCTTTGACAATTTGAGAGAACCAATGAAATAATAAGAAGTTCTCCCTAAATCAAGACTTGGTGTGAGATGTACGCATCGTTTTTAACGCGATAGTCATGGGATTACTCCTTTTGATGGTAATAAAATTAGAACGAAGTAATAGGACTCTTAATCACCTCTTTGTTTCATAATTTTAGGAAACCAATAAAATAATAAGAAGGTCTCTATAAATGAAGACTTGTGTGAGATCTACGCATCGTTTTGGACGCGATAGTGATGTGATTGCTCCTTTTGATGCTAATTTCAACTAGAACGAAGTAATAGGACTCATAATCATCTATATTTTGACAATGCAGAGAACTAATGAAACAATACGAAGGTATCCTTAAATCAAGACTTGTGTGAGATGTACGAATCATTTTGAAAGCTATAGTGATAGGATTGATCCTTTTGATGCTAATCAAACTAGAACGAAGTCATAGGACTCATAATCACCTCTTTCTTTGACAATTTTAGAGAACCAATGAAATAATAAGAAGTTCTCCCTAAATCAAGACTTGGTGTGAGATGTACCCATCGTTTTTAACGCGATAGTCATGGGATTACTCCTTTTGATGGTAATCAAATTAGAACGATTTAATAGGACTCTTAATCACCTCTTTCTTTCATAATTTTAGGAAACCAATGAAACAATAAGAAGGTCTCCATAAATAAGACTTGTGTGAGATCTACGCATCGTTTTGGACGCGATAGTGATGTGATTGCTCCTTTTGATGCTAATTTCAACTAGAGCAAAGTAATAGAATTCATAATCTCCTATATTTTGACAATTTATGAGAACTAATGAAACATTAAGAAGGTCTCTCTAAATGAAGACTTGTGTGAGATGTACGGATTGTTTTGAAGGCACTAGTGATAGGATTGCTCCTTTTGATGCTAATCAAACTAGAACGAATTCATAGGACATATAATCACCTCTTTCTTTCACAATTTTAGAGAACCAAAGAAACAATAAGAAGTTCTCCTTAAATGAAGACTTGTGTGAGATGTACGCATCATTTTTAACGCGATAGTCATGGGATTGCTCCTTTTGATGCTATACAAACTTGAACGAAGTTATAGGACTTCTAATCACCTCTTTCCTTGACAATTTAAAAGCACCAATGAAATAATAAGAAGGTCTCCCTAAATGAAGACTTGTGCGAGATGTACGCATGGTTTTGAACGAGATAGTCATGGATTTCTCGTTTTGACGCTAATCAAATTAGAACGAAGTAGTACAACTTCTAATCACCTTTTTCTTTGTAAATTTGAAACAACCAATGAAACAATATGAAGGTCTCCCTAAATGAAGACTTGTGTGAGATCTACGAATCGTTTTGGACGCGATAGTGATGGGTTTGCTCCTTTTGATGCTAATTTCAACTAGAACGAAGTAATAGGACTCATAATCATCTATATTTTGACAATTCAGATAACTAATGAAACAATACGAAGGTATCCTTAAATGAAGACTTGTGTGAGATGCACGAATTGTTTTGAAAGCTATAGTGATAGGATTGATCATTTTGATGCTAATCAAACTAGAACGAAGTCATAAGACTCATAATCACCTCTTTCTTTGACAATTTGAGAGAACCAATGAAATAATAAGAAGTTCTCCCTAAATCAAGACTTGGTGTGAGATGTACGCATCGTTTTCAACGCGATAGTCATGGGATTACTCCTTTTGATGGTAATAAAATTAGAACGAAGTAATAGGACTCTTAATCACCTCTTTGTTTCATAATTTTAGGAAACCAATAAAATAATAAGAAGGTCTCTATAAATGAAGACTTGTGTGAGATCTACGCATCGTTTTGGACGCGATAGTGATGTGATTGCTCCTTTTGATGCTAATTTCAACTAGAACGAAGTAATAGGACTCATAATCATCTATATTTTGACAATGCAGAGAACTAATGAAACAATCCGAAGGTATCCTTAAATCAAGACTTGTGTGAGATGTACGAATCGTTTTGAAAGCTATAGTGATAGGATTGATCCTTTTGATGCTAATCAAACTAGAACGAAGTCATAGGACTCATAATCTCCTCTTTCTTTGACAATTTTAGAGAACCAATGAATAATAAGAAGTTCTCCCTAAATCAAGACTTGGTGTGAGATGTACCCATCGTTTTTAACGCGATAGTCATGGGATTACTCCTTTTGATGGTAATCAAATTAGAACGATTTAATAGGACTCTTAATCACCTCTTTCTTTCATAATTTTAGGAAACCAATGAAACAATAAGAAGGTCTCCATAAATAAGACTTGTGTGAGATCTACGCATCGTTTTGGACGCGATAGTGATGTGATTGCTCCTTTTGATGCTAATTTCAACTAGAGCAAAGTAATAGAATTCATAATCTCCTATATTTTGACAATTTATGAGAACTAATGAAACATTAAGAAGGTCTCCCTAAATGAAGACTTGTGTGAGATGTACGGATTGTTTTGAAGGCACTAGTGATAGGATTGCTCCTTTTGATGCTAATCAAACTAGAACGAATTCATAGGACATATAATCACCTCTTTCTTTCACAATTTTAGAGAACCAAAGAAACAATAAGAAGTTCTCCTTAAATGAAGACTTGTGTGAGATGTACGCATCATTTTTAACGCGATAGTCATGGGATTGCTCCTTTTGATGCTATACAAACTTGAACGAAGTTATAGGACTTCTAATCACCTCTTTCCTTGACAATTTAAAAGCACCAATGAAATAATAAGAAGGTCTCCCTAAATGAAGACTTGTGCGAGATGTACGCATGGTTTTGAACGAGATAGTCATGGATTTCTCGTTTTGACGCTAATCAAATTAGAACGAAGTAGTACAACTTCTAATCACCTTTTTCTTTGTAAATTTGAAACAACCAATGAAACAATATGAAGGTCTCCCTAAATGAAGACTTGTGTGAGATCTACGAATCGTTTTGGACGCGATAGTGATGGGTTTGCTCCTTTTGATGCTAATTTCAACTAGAACGAAGTAATAGGACTCATAATCATCTATATTTTGACAATTCAGATAACTAATGAAACAATACGAAGGTATCCTTAAATGAAGACTTGTGTGAGATGCACGAATTGTTTTGAAAGCTATAGTGATAGGATTGATCATTTTGATGCTAATCAAACTAGAACGAAGTCATAAGACTCATAATCACCTCTTTCTTTGACAATTTGAGAGAACCAATGAAATAATAAGAAGTTCTCCCTAAATCAAGGACTTGGTGTGAGATGTACGCATCGTTTTTAACGCGATAGTCATGGGATTACTCCTTTTGATGGTAATAAAATTAGAACGAAGTAATAGGACTCTTAATCACCTCTTTGTTTCATAATTTTAGGAAACCAATAAAATAATAAGAAGGTCTCTATAAATGAAGACTTGTGTGAGATCTACGCATCGTTTTGGACGCGATAGTGATGTGATTGCTCCTTTTGATGCTAATTTCAACTAGAACGAAGTAATAGGACTCATAATCATCTATATTTTGACAATGCAGAGAACTAATGAAACAATACGAAGGTATCCTTAAATCAAGACTTGTGTGAGATGTACGAATCATTTTGAAAGCTATAGTGATAGGATTGATCCTTTTGATGCTAATCAAACTAGAACGAAGTCATAGGACTCATAATCACCTCTTTCTTTGACAATTTTAGAGAACCAATGAAATAATAAGAAGTTCTCCCTAAATCAAGACTTGGTGTGAGATGTACCCATCGTTTTTAACGCGATAGTCATGGGATTACTCCTTTTGATGGTAATCAAATTAGAACGATTTAATAGGACTCTTAATCACCTCTTTCTTTCATAATTTTAGGAAACCAATGAAACAATAAGAAGGTCTCCATAAATAAGACTTGTGTGAGATCTACGCATCGTTTTGGACGCGATAGTGATGTGATTGCTCCTTTTGATGCTAATTTCAACTAGAGCAAAGTAATAGAATTCATAATCTCCTATATTTTGACAATTTATGAGAACTAATGAAACATTAAGAAGGTCTCTCTAAATGAAGACTTGTGTGAGATGTACGGATTGTTTTGAAGGCACTAGTGATAGGATTGCTCCTTTTGATGCTAATCAAACTAGAACGAATTCATAGGACATATAATCACCTCTTTCTTTCACAATTTTAGAGAACCAAAGAAACAATAAGAAGTTCTCCTTAAATGAAGACTTGTGTGAGATGTACGCATCATTTTTAACGCGATAGTCATGGGATTGCTCCTTTTGATGCTATACAAACTTGAACGAAGTTATAGGACTTCTAATCACCTCTTTCCTTGACAATTTAAAAGCACCAATGAAATAATAAGAAGGTCTCCCTAAATGAAGACTTGTGCGAGATGTACGCATGGTTTTGAACGAGATAGTCATGGATTTCTCGTTTTGACGCTAATCAAATTAGAACGAAGTAGTACAACTTCTAATCACCTTTTTCTTTGTAAATTTGAAACAACCAATGAAACAATATGAAGGTCTCCCTAAATGAAGACTTGTGTGAGATCTACGAATCGTTTTGGACGCGATAGTGATGGGTTTGCTCCTTTTGATGCTAATTTCAACTAGAACGAAGTAATAGGACTCATAATCATCTATATTTTGACAATTCAGATAACTAATGAAACAATACGAAGGTATCCTTAAATGAAGACTTGTGTGAGATGCACGAATTGTTTTGAAAGCTATAGTGATAGGATTGATCATTTTGATGCTAATCAAACTAGAACGAAGTCATAAGACTCATAATCACCTCTTTCTTTGACAATTTGAGAGAACCAATGAAATAATAAGAAGTTCTCCCTAAATCAAGACTTGGTGTGAGATGTACGCATCGTTTTCAACGCGATAGTCATGGGATTACTCCTTTTGATGGTAATAAAATTAGAACGAAGTAATAGGACTCTTAATCACCTCTTTGTTTCATAATTTTAGGAAACCAATAAAATAATAAGAAGGTCTCTATAAATGAAGACTTGTGTGAGATCTACGCATCGTTTTGGACGCGATAGTGATGTGATTGCTCCTTTTGATGCTAATTTCAACTAGAACGAAGTAATAGGACTCATAATCATCTATATTTTGACAATGCAGAGAACTAATGAAACAATCCGAAGGTATCCTTAAATCAAGACTTGTGTGAGATGTACGAATCGTTTTGAAAGCTATAGTGATAGGATTGATCCTTTTGATGCTAATCAAACTAGAACGAAGTCATAGGACTCATAATCTCCTCTTTCTTTGACAATTTTAGAGAACCAATGAAATAATAAGAAGTTCTCCCTAAATCAAGACTTGGTGTGAGATGTACCCATCGTTTTTAACGCGATAGTCATGGGATTACTCCTTTTGATGGTAATCAAATTAGAACGATTTAATAGGACTCTTAATCACCTCTTTCTTTCATAATTTTAGGAAACCAATGAAACAATAAGAAGGTCTCCATAAATGAAGACTTGTGTGAGATCTACGCATCGTTTTGGACGCGATAGTGATGTGATTGCTCCTTTTGATGCTAATTTCAACTAGAGCAAAGTAATAGAATTCATAATCTCCTATATTTTGACAATTTATGAGAACTAATGAAACATTAAGAAGGTCTCCCTAAATGAAGACTTGTGTGAGATGTACGGATTGTTTTGAAGGCACTAGTGATAGGATTGCTCCTTTTGATGCTAATCAAACTAGAACGAATTCATAGGACATATAATCACCTCTTTCTTTCACAATTTTAGAGAACCAAAGAAACAATAAGAAGTTCTCCTTAAATGAAGACTTGTGTGAGATGTACGCATCATTTTTAACGCGATAGTCATGGGATTGCTCCTTTTGATGCTATACAAACTTGAACGAAGTTATAGGACTTCTAATCACCTCTTTCCTTGACAATTTAAAAGCACCAATGAAATAATAAGAAGGTCTCCCTAAATGAAGACTTGTGCGAGATGTACGCATGGTTTTGAACGAGATAGTCATGGATTTCTCGTTTTGACGCTAATCAAATTAGAACGAAGTAGTACAACTTCTAATCACCTTTTTCTTTGTAAATTTGAAACAACCAATGAAACAATATGAAGGTCTCCCTAAATGAAGACTTGTGTGAGATCTACGAATCGTTTTGGACGCGATAGTGATGGGTTTGCTCCTTTTGATGCTAATTTCAACTAGAACGAAGTAATAGGACTCATAATCATCTATATTTTGACAATTCAGATAACTAATGAAACAATACGAAGGTATCCTTAAATGAAGACTTGTGTGAGATGCACGAATTGTTTTGAAAGCTATAGTGATAGGATTGATCATTTTGATGCTAATCAAACTAGAACGAAGTCATAAGACTCATAATCACCTCTTTCTTTGACAATTTGAGAGAACCAATGAAATAATAAGAAGTTCTCCCTAAATCAAGGCTTGGTGTGAGATGTACGCATCGTTTTTAACGCGATAGTCATGGGATTACTCCTTTTGATGGTAATAAAATTAGAACGAAGTAATAGGACTCTTAATCACCTCTTTGTTTCATAATTTTAGGAAACCAATAAAATAATAAGAAGGTCTCTATAAATGAAGACTTGTGTGAGATCTACGCATCGTTTTGGACGCGATAGTGATGTGATTGCTCCTTTTGATGCTAATTTCAACTAGAACGAAGTAATAGGACTCATAATCATCTATATTTTGACAATGCAGAGAACTAATGAAACAATACGAAGGTATCCTTAAATCAAGACTTGTGTGAGATGTACGAATCATTTTGAAAGCTATAGTGATAGGATTGATCCTTTTGATGCTAATCAAACTAGAACGAAGTCATAGGACTCATAATCACCTCTTTCTTTGACAATTTTAGAGAACCAATGAAATAATAAGAAGTTCTCCCTAAATCAAGACTTGGTGTGAGATGTACCCATCGTTTTTAACGCGATAGTCATGGGATTACTCCTTTTGATGGTAATCAAATTAGAACGATTTAATAGGACTCTTAATCACCTCTTTCTTTCATAATTTTAGGAAACCAATGAAACAATAAGAAGGTCTCCATAAATAAAGACTTGTGTGAGATCTACGCATCGTTTTGGACGCGATAGTGATGTGATTGCTCCTTTTGATGCTAATTTCAACTAGAGCAAAGTAATAGAATTCATAATCTCCTATATTTTGACAATTTATGAGAACTAATGAAACATTAAGAAGGTCTCTCTAAATGAAGACTTGTGTGAGATGTACGGATTGTTTTGAAGGCACTAGTGATAGGATTGCTCCTTTTGATGCTAATCAAACTAGAACGAATTCATAGGACATATAATCACCTCTTTCTTTCACAATTTTAGAGAACCAAAGAAACAATAAGAAGTTCTCCTTAAATGAAGACTTGTGTGAGATGTACGCATCATTTTTAACGCGATAGTCATGGGATTGCTCCTTTTGATGCTATACAAACTTGAACGAAGTTATAGGACTTCTAATCACCTCTTTCCTTGACAATTTAAAAGCACCAATGAAATAATAAGAAGGTCTCCCTAAATGAAGACTTGTGCGAGATGTACGCATGGTTTTGAACGAGATAGTCATGGATTTCTCGTTTTGACGCTAATCAAATTAGAACGAAGTAGTACAACTTCTAATCACCTTTTTCTTTGTAAATTTGAAACAACCAATGAAACAATATGAAGGTCTCCCTAAATGAAGACTTGTGTGAGATCTACGAATCGTTTTGGACGCGATAGTGATGGGTTTGCTCCTTTTGATGCTAATTTCAACTAGAACGAAGTAATAGGACTCATAATCATCTATATTTTGACAATTCAGATAACTAATGAAACAATACGAAGGTATCCTTAAATGAAGACTTGTGTGAGATGCACGAATTGTTTTGAAAGCTATAGTGATAGGATTGATCATTTTGATGCTAATCAAACTAGAACGAAGTCATAAGACTCATAATCACCTCTTTCTTTGACAATTTGAGAGAACCAATGAAATAATAAGAAGTTCTCCCTAAATCAAGACTTGGTGTGAGATGTACGCATCGTTTTCAACGCGATAGTCATGGGATTACTCCTTTTGATGGTAATAAAATTAGAACGAAGTAATAGGACTCTTAATCACCTCTTTGTTTCATAATTTTAGGAAACCAATAAAATAATAAGAAGGTCTCTATAAATGAAGACTTGTGTGAGATCTACGCATCGTTTTGGACGCGATAGTGATGTGATTGCTCCTTTTGATGCTAATTTCAACTAGAACGAAGTAATAGGACTCATAATCATCTATATTTTGACAATGCAGAGAACTAATGAAACAATACGAAGGTATCCTTAAATCAAGACTTGTGTGAGATGTACGAATCCTTTTGAAAGCTATAGTGATAGGATTGATCCTTTTGATGCTAATCAAACTAGAACGAAGTCATAGGACTCATAATCACCTCTTTCTTTGACAATTTTAGAGAACCAATGAAATAATAAGAAGTTCTCCCTAAATCAAGACTTGGTGTGAGATGTACCCATCGTTTTTAACGCGATAGTCATGGGATTACTCCTTTTGATGGTAATCAAATTAGAACGATTTAATAGGACTCTTAATCACCTCTTTCTTTCATAATTTTAGGAAACCAATGAAACAATAAGAAGGTCTCCATAAATGAAGACTTGTGTGAGATCTACGCATCGTTTTGGACGCGATAGTGATGTGATTGCTCCTTTTGATGCTAATTTCAACTAGAGCAAAGTAATAGAATTCATAATCTCCTATATTTTGACAATTTATGAGAACTAATGAAACATTAAGAAGGTCTCCCTAAATGAAGACTTGTGTGAGATGTACGGATTGTTTTGAAGGCACTAGTGATAGGATTGCTCCTTTTGATGCTAATCAAACTAGAACGAATTCATAGGACATATAATCACCTCTTTCTTTCACAATTTTAGAGAACCAAAGAAACAATAAGAAGTTCTCCTTAAATGAAGACTTGTGTGAGATGTACGCATCATTTTTAACGCGATAGTCATGGGATTGCTCCTTTTGATGCTATACAAACTTGAACGAAGTTATAGGACTTCTAATCACCTCTTTCCTTGACAATTTAAAAGCACCAATGAAATAATAAGAAGGTCTCCCTAAATGAAGACTTGTGCGAGATGTACGCATGGTTTTGAACGAGATAGTCATGGATTTCTCGTTTTGACGCTAATCAAATTAGAACGAAGTAGTACAACTTCTAATAACCTTTTTCTTTGTAAATTTGAAACAACCAATGAAACAATATGAAGGTCTCCCTAAATGAAGACTTGTGTGAGATCTACGAATCGTTTTGGACGCGATAGTGATGGGTTTGCTCCTTTTGATGCTAATTTCAACTAGAACGAAGTAATAGGACTCATAATCATCTATATTTTGACAATTCAGATAACTAATGAAACAATACGAAGGTATCCTTAAATGAAGACTTGTGTGAGATGCACGAATTGTTTTGAAGGCTATAGTGATAGGATTGATCGTTTTGATGCTAATCAAACTAGAACGAAGTCATAAGACTCATAATCACCTCTTTCTTTGACAATTTGAGAGAACCAATGAAATAATAAGAAGTTCTCCCTAAATCAAGACTTGGTGTGAGATGTACGCATCGTTTTTAACGCGATAGTCATGGGATTACTCATTTTGATGGTAATAAAATTAGAACAAAGTAATAGGACTCTTAATCACCTCTTTGTTTCATAATTTTAGGAAACCAATAAAATAATAAGAAGGTCTCTATAAATGAAGACTTGTGTGAGATCTACGCATCGTTTTGGACGCGATAGTGATGTGATTGCTCCTTTTGATGCTAATTTCAACTAGAACGAAGTAATAGAATTCATAATCACCTATATTTTGACAATTTGAGAGAACTAATGAAACAAAAAGAAGGTCTCCCTAAATGAAGACTTGTGTGAGATGTACGGATTGTTTTGAAGGCACTAGTGATAGGATTGCTCCTTTTGATGCTAATCAAACTAGAACGAATTCATAGGACATATAATCACCTCTTTCTTTGACAATTTGAGAGATCCAATGAAATAATAAGAAGGTCTCCCTAAATCAAGACTTGGTGTGAGATGTACGCATCGTTTTTAATGCGATAGTCATGGGATTGCTCCTTTTGATGCTAATCAAATTAGAACGATTTAATAGGACTCTTAATCACCTCTTTCTTTCATAATTTTAGGAAACCAATGAAACAATAAGAAGGTCTCCATAAATGAAGACTTGTGTGAGATCTACGCATCGTTTTGGACGCGATAGTGATGTGATTGCTCCTTTTGATGCTAATTTCAACTAGAGCAAAGTAATAGAATTCATAATCTCCTATATTTTGACAATTTATGAGAACTAATGAAACATTAAGAAGGTCTCCCTAAATGAAGACTTGTGTGAGATGTACGGATTGTTTTGAAGGCACTAGTGATAGGATTGCTCCTTTTGATGCTAATCAAACTAGAACGAATTCATAGGACATATAATCACCTCTTTCTTTCACAATTTTAGAGAACCAAAGAAACAATAAGAAGTTCTCCTTAAATGAAGACTTGTGTGAGATGTACGCATCATTTTTAACGCGATAGTCATGGGATTGCTCGTTTTGATGCTATACAAACTTGAACGAAGTTATAGGACTTCTAATCACCTCTTTCCTTGACAATTTAAAAGCACCAATGAAATAATAAGAAGGTCTCCCTAAATGAAGACTTGTGCGAGATGTACGCATGGTTTTGAACGAGATAGTCATGGATTTCTCGTTTTGACGCTAATCAAATTAGAACGAAGTAGTACAACTTCTAATCACCTTTTTCTTTGTAAATTTGAAACAACCAATGAAACAATATGAAGGTCTCCCTAAATGAAGACTTGTGTGAGATCTACGAATCGTTTTGGACGCGATAGTGATGGGTTTGCTCCTTTTGATGCTAATTTCAACTAGAACGAAGTAATAGGACTCATAATCATCTATATTTTGACAATTCAGATAACTAATGAAACAATACGAAGGTATCCTTAAATGAAGACTTGTGTGAGATGCACGAATTGTTTTGAAAGCTATAGTGATAGGATTGATCATTTTGATGCTAATCAAACTAGAACGAAGTCATAAGACTCATAATCACCTCTTTCTTTGACAATTTGAGAGAACCAATGAAATAATAAGAAGTTCTCCCTAAATCAAGACTTGGTGTGAGATGTACGCATCGTTTTTAACGCGATAGTCATGGGATTACTCCTTTTGATGGTAATAAAATTAGAACGAAGTAATAAGACTCTTAATCACCTCTTTGTTTCATAATTTTAGGAAACCAATAAAATAATAAGAAGGTCTCTATAAATGAAGACTTGTGTGAGATCTACGCATCGTTTTGGACTCGATAGTGATGTGATTGCTCCTTTTGATGCTAATTTCAACTAGAACGAAGTAATAGAATTCATAATCACCTATATTTTGACAATTTGAGAGAACTAATGAAACAAAAAGAAGGTCTCCCTAAATGAAGACTTGTGTGAGATGTACGGATTGTTTTGAAGGCACTAGTGATAGGATTGCTCCTTTTGATGCTAATCAAACTAGAACGAATTCATAGGACATATAATCACCTCTTTCTTTGACAATTTGAGAGATCCAATGAAACAGTAAAAAGGTCTCCCTAAATCAAGACTTGTGTGAGATGTACGCATCGTTTTTAATGCAATAGTCATAGGATTGCTCCTTTTGATGCTAATCAAATTAGAACGAAGTAATAAGACTCCTAATCACCTCTTTCTTTCACAATTTTAGAGAACCAAAGATGTTATAAGTAGGTCTCTTTAAATGAAGACTTGTGTTAGATGTACGCATTGTTTTTAACGCGATAGTCATGGGATTGCTCGTTTTGATGATAATCAAACTAGAACGAAGTTATAGGATTTCTAATCACCTCTTTCCTTGACAATTTTAAAGTACCAATGAAACAATAAGAAGGTCTCCCTAAATGAAGATTTGTGTGAGATGTACGCATGGTTTTGAAAGAGATCGTCATGGATTTCTCGTTTTGACGCTAATCAAACTAGAACGAAGTAATACAACTTCTAATCACCTCTTTCTTTGTAAATTTGAAACAACTAATGAAACAATAAGAAGGTCTCCCTAAATGAAAACTTGTGTGAGATCCACGAATCGTTTTGGACGCGATAGTGATGGGTTTGCTCCTTTTGATGCTAATTTCAACTAGAACGAAGTAATAGGACTCATAATCATCTATATTTTGACAATGCAGAGAACTAATGAAACAATACGAAGGTATCCTTAAATGAAGACTTGTGTGAGATGTACGAATCGTTTTGAAAGCTATAGTGATAGGATTGATCCTTTTGATGCTAATCAAACTAGAACGAAGTCATAGGACTCATAATCAACTCTTTCTTTGACAATTTGAGAGAACCAATGAAATAATAAGAAGTTCTCCCTAAATCAAGACTTGGTGTGAGATGTACCCATCGTTTTTAACGCGATAGTCATGGGATTACTCCTTTTGATGGTAATCAAATTAGAACGAATTTATAGGACTCTTAATCACCTATTTCTTTTATAATTTTAGGAAACCAATGAAACAATAAGAAGGTCTCCATAAATGAAGACTTGTGTGAGATCTACGCATCGTTTTGGACGCGATAGTGATGTGATTGCTCCTTTTGATGCTAATTTCAACTAGAACGAAGTAATAGAATTCATAATCACCTATATTTTGACAATTTTAGAGAACTAATGAAACATTAAGAAGGTCTCCCTTAATGAAGACTTGTGTGAGATGTACGGATTGTTTTGAAGGCACTAGTGATAGGATTGCTCCTTTTGATGCTAATCATATTAGAACGAATTCATAGGACTTATAATCACCTATTTCTTTGATAATTTGAGAGATCCAATGAAACAGAAAAAAGGTCTCCCTAAATCAAGACTTGTGTGAGATGTACGCATCGTTTTTAACGCGATAGTCATAGGATTGCTCCTTTTGATGCTAATCCAATTAGAACGAAGTAATAAGACTCCTAATCACCTCTTTCTTTCAGAATTTTAGAGAACCAAAGATGTTATAAGAAGGTCCCCTTAAATGAAGACTTGTGTGAGATGTACGCATCATTTTTAACGCGATAGTCATAGGATTGCTCCTTTTGATGCAAATCAAACTAGAACGAAGTTATAAGACTTCTAATCACCTCTTTCCTTGACAATTTTAAAGTACCAATGAAACAATAAGAAGGTCTCCCTAAATGAAGATTTGTGGGAGATGTACGCATGGTTTTGAAAGAGATCGTTATGGATTTCTCGTTTTGACGCTAATCAAACTAGAACGAAGTAATACAACTTCTAATCACCTCTTTCTTTGTAAATTTGAAACAACTAATGAAACAATTAGAAGGTCTCCCTAAATGAAAACTTGTGTGAGATCCACGAATCGTTTTGGTCGCGATAGTGATGGGTTTGCTCCTTTTGATGCTAATTTCAACTAGAACGAAGTAATAGGACTCATAATCATCTATATTTTGACAATGCAGAGAACTAATGAAACAATACGAAGGTATCCTTAAATCAAGACTTGTGTGAGATGTACGAATCATTTTGAAAGCTATAGTGATAGGATTGATCCTTTTGATGCTAATCAAACTAGAACGAAGTCATAGGACTCATAATCACCTCTTTCTTTGACAATTTGAGAGAACCAATGAAATAATAAGAAGTTCTCCCTAAATCAAGACTTGGTGTGAGATGTACGCATCGTTTTTAACGCGATAGTCATGGGATTACTCCTTTTGATGGTAATCAAATTAGAACGAAGTAATAGGACTCTTAATCACCTCTTTGTTTCATAATTTTAGGAAACCAGTGAAACAATAAGAAGGTCTCCATAAATGAAACGTTGTGTGAGATCAACGCATCGTTTTGGACGCGATAGTGATGTGATTGCTCCTTTTGAGGGTAATTTCAACTAGAACGAAGTAATAAAATTCATAATCTCCTATATTTTGACAATTTATGAGAACTAATGAAACATTAAGAAGGTCTCCCTAAATGAAGACTTGTGTGAGATGTACGGATTGTTTTGAAGGAACTAGTGATATGATTGCTCCTTTTGATGCTAATCAAACTAGAACGAATTCATAGGACATATAATCACCTCTTTCTTTGACAATTTGAGAGATCCAATGAAACGGTAAGAAGGTCTCCCTAAATCAAGACTTGTGTGAGATGTACGCATCGTTTTAAATGCGATAGTCATAGGATTGCTCCTTTTGATGCTAATCAAATTAGAACGAAGTAATAAGACTCCTAATCACCTCTTTATTTCAGAATTTTAGAGAACCAAAGAAACAATAAGAAGGTCTCCTTAAATGAAGACTTGTGTGAGATGTACGCATCGTTTTTAACGCGATAGTCACAGGATTGCTCCTTTTGATGCAAATCAAACTAGAACGAAGTTTTAGGACTTGTAATCACCTCTTTCCTTGACAATTTTAAAGCACCAGTGAAACAATAAGAAGGTCTCCCTAAATGAAGACTTGTGCGAGATGTACGCATGGTTTTGAACGAGATAGTCATGGATTTCTCGTTTTGACGCTAATCAAACTAGAACGAAGTAATACAACTTCTAATCACCTCTTTCTTTGTAAATTTGAAACAACCAATGAAACAATATGAAGGTCTCTCTAAATGAAGACTTGTGTGAGATCTACGAATCGTTTTGGACGCGATAGTGATGGGTTTGCTCCTTTTGATGCTAGTTTCAACTAGAACGAAGTAATAGGACTCATAATCATCTATATTTTGACAATTCAGAGAACTAATGAAACAATACGAAGGTATCCTTAAAGGAAGACTTGAGTTAGATGTATGAATTATTTTGAAGGCTATAGTGATAGGATTGATCCTTTTGATGCTAATCAAACTAGAACGAAGTCATAAGACTCATAATCACCTCTTTCTTTGACAATTTGAGAGAACCAATGAAATAATAAGAAGTTCTCCCTAAATCAAGACTTGGTGTGAGATGTACGCATCGTTTTTAACGCGATAGTCATGAGATTACTCCTTTTGATGGTAATCAAATTAGAACAAAGTAATAGGACTCTTAATCACCTCTTTTTTACATAATTTTAGGAAACCAATGAAACCATAAGAAGGTCTCCATAAATGAAGACTTGTGTGAGATCTACGCATCGTTTTAGACGTGATAGTGATGTGATTGCTCCTTTTGATGCTAATTTCAACTAGAACGAAGTAATAGAATTCATAATCACCTATATTTTGACATTTTGAGAGAACTAATGAAACATTAAGAAGGTCTCCCTAAATGAAGACTTGTGTGAGATGTATGGATTGTTTTGAAGGCACTAGTGATAGGATTGCTCCTTTTGATGCTAATCAAACTAGATCGAATTCATAGGACTTATAATCACCTCTTTCTTTGACAACTTGAGTGATCCAATGAAACAGTAAAAAGGTCTCCCTAAATCAAGACTTATGTGAGATGTATGCATCGTTTTTAATGCGATAGTCATAGGATTGCTCCTTTTGATGCTAATCAAATTAGAACGAAGTAAAAAGACTGCTAATCACCTCTTTATTTCAGAATTTTAGAGAACCAAAGATGTTATAAGAAGGTCTCATGAAATGAAGACTTGTGTGAGATGTACACATCGTTTTTAACTCGATAGTCATGGGATTGCTCCTTTTGATGCTAATCAAACTAGAACGAAGTTATAGGACTTCTAATCACCTCTTTCCTTGACAATTTTAAAGTACCAAGGAAACAATAAGATGGTCTCCCTAAATGAAGATTTGTGTGAGATGTACGCATGGTTTTGAACGAGATAGTCATGGATTTCTCGTTTTGACGCTAATCAAACTAGAACGAAGTAATACAACTTCTAATCACCTCTTTCTTTGTAAATTTAATACAACTAATGAAACAATATGATGGTCTCCCTAAATGAAGACTTGTGTGAGATCTACGAATTGTTTTGGACGCGATAGTGATGGGTTTGCCCCTTTTGATGCTAATTTCAACTAGAACGAAGTAATAGGACTCATAATCATCTATATTTTGACAATTCAGAGAACTAATGAAACAATACGAAAGTATCCTTAAATGAAGACTTGTGTGAGATGTACGAATCGTTTTGAAAGCTATAGTGATAGGATTGATCCTTTTGATGCTAATCAAACTAGAACGAAGTCATAGGACTCATAATCACCTCTTTCTTTGACAATTTGAGAGAACCACTGAAATAATAAGAAGTTCTCCCTAAATCAAGACTTGGTGTGAGATGTACCCATTGTTTTTAACGCGATAGTCATGGGATTACTCTTTTGATGGTAATCAAATTAGAACGTATTAATAGGACTCTTAATCACCTCTTTCTTTCATAATTTTAGGAAACCAATGAAACAATAAGAACGTCTCCATAAATGAAGACTTGTGTGAGATCTACGCATCGTTTTGGACTCGATAGTGATGTGATTGCTCCTTTTGAGGCTAATTTCAACTAAAACGAAGTAATAGAATTCATAATCTCCGATATTTTGACAATTTATGAGAACTAATGAAACATTAAGAAGGTCTCTCTAAATGAAGACTTGTGTGAGATGTACGGATTGTTTTGAAGGAACTAGTGATAGGTTTGCTCCTTTTGATGCTAATCAAACTAGAACGAATTCATAGGACATATAATCACCTCTTTCTTTGACAATTTGAGAGATCCAATGAAACGGTAAGGTCTCCCTAAATCAAGACTTGTGTGAGATGTACGCATCGTTTTTAACGCGATAGTCATAGGATTGCTCCTTTTAATGCTAATCAAATTAGAACGAAGTAATAAGACTCCTAATCACCACTTTCTTTCACAATTTTAGAGAACCAAAGAAACAAAAATAAGGTCTCCTTAAATGAAGACTTGTGTGAGATGTACGCATCGTTTTTAATACAATAGTCATGGGATTGCTCCTTTTGATGCTAATCAAACTAGAAAGAAGCTATAGGACTTGTAATCACCTCTTTCCTTGATAATTTTAAAGCACCAATGAAACAATAAGAAGGTCTGCATAAATGAAGACTTGTGTGAGATCCACGCATCGTTTTGGACGCGATAGTGATGTGATTGCTCCTTTTGAGGCTAATTTCAACTAGAACGAAGTAATAGAATTCATAATCTCCTATATTTTGACAATTTATGAGAACTAATGAAACATTAAGAAGGTCTCCCTAAATGAAGACTTGTGTGAGATGTACGGATTGTTTTGAAGGAACTAGTGATATGATTGCTCCTTTTGATGCTAATCAAACTAGAACGAATTCATAGGACATATAATCACCTCTTTCTTTGACAATTTGAGAGATCCAATGAAACGGTAAGAAGGTCTCCCTAAATCAAGACTTGTGTGAGATGTACGCATCGTTTTTAACGCGATAGTCATAGGATTGCTCCTTTTGATGCTAATCAAATTAGACCGAAGTAATAAGACTCCTAATCATCTCTTTATTTCAGAATTTTAGAGAACCAAAGAAACAATAAGAAGGTCTCCTTAAATGAAGACTTGTGTGAGATGTACGCATCGTTTTTAATGCGATAGTCCTGGGATTGCTCCTTTTGATGCTAATCAAACTAGAACGAAGTTATAGGACTTGTAATCACCTCTTTCCTTGACAATTTTAAAGCACCAATGAAACAATAAGATGGTCTCCTTAATTGAAGACTTGTGCGAGATGTACGCATGGTTTTGAACGAGATAGTCATGGATTTCTCGTTTTGACGCTAATCTAACTAGAACGAAGTAATACAACTTCTAATCACTTCTATCTTTTTAAATTTGAAACAACCAATGAAACAATATGAAGGTCTCCCTAAATGAAGACTTGTGTGAGATCTACGAATCGTTTTGGACACGATAGTGATAGGTTTGCTCCTTTGGATGCTAATTTCAACTAGAACGAAGTAATAGGACTCATAATCATCTATATTTTGACAATTCAGATAACTAATGAAACAATACGAAGGTATCCTTAAATGAAGACTTGTGTGAGATGTACGAATTATTTTGAAGGCTATAGTGATAGGATTGATCCTTTTGATGCTAATCAAACTAGAACGAAGTCATAAGACTCATAATCACCTCTTTCGTTGACAATTTGAGAGAACCAATGAAATAATAAGAAGTTCTCCCTAAATCAAGACTTGGTGTGAGATGTACCCATCGTTTTTAACGAGATAGTCATGGGATTACTCCTTTTGATGGTAATCAAATTAGAACGAATTAATAGGACTCTTAATCACCTCTTTCTTTCATAATTTTAGGAAACCAATGAAACAATAAGAAGGTCTCCATAAATGAAGACTTGTGTGAGATCTACGCATCGTTTTGCACTCGATAGTGATGTGATTGCTCCTTTTGAGGCTAATTTCAACTAAAACGAAGTAATAGAATTCATAGTGTCCGATATTTTGACAATTTATGATAACTAATGAAATATTAAGAAGGTCTCCCTAAATGAAGACTTGTGTGAGATGTACGGATTGTTTTGAAGGAACTAGTGATAGGATTGCTCCTTTTGATGCTAATCAAACTAGAACGAATTTATAGGACATATAATCACCTCTTTCTTTGACAATTTGAGAGATCCAATGAAACGGTAAGAAGGTCTCCCTAAATCAAGACTTGTGTGAGATGGACGCATCGTTTTTAACGCGATAGTCATAGGATTGCTACTTTTGATGCTAATCAAATTAGAACGAAGTAATAAGACTCCTAATCACCTCTTTCTTTCACAATTTTAGAGAACCAAAGAAACAATTAGAAGGTCTCCTTAAATGAAGACTTGTGTGAGATGTACGCATCGTTTTTAATACGATAGTCATGGGATTGCTCCTTTTGATGCTAATCAAACTAGAACGAAGTTATAGGACTTGTAATCACCTCTTTCCTTGACAATTTTAAAGCACCAATGAAACAATAAGAAGGTCTCCCTAAATGAAGACTTGTGCGAGATGTACGCATGGTTCTGAACGAGATAGTCATGGATTTCTCATTTTGACGCTAATCAAACTAGAACGAAGTAATACAACTTCCAATCACCTCTTTCTTTGTAAATTTGAAACAACCAATGAAACAATATGAAGGTCTCCCTAAATGAAGACTTGTGTGAGATCTACGAATCGTTTTGGACGCGATAGTGATGGTTTTGCTCCTTTTGATGCTAATTTCAACTAGAACGAAGTAATATGACTCATAATCATCTATATTTTGACAATTCAGATAACTAATGAAACAATACGAAGGTATCCTTAAATGAAGACTTGTGTGAGATGTACGAATTGTTTTGAAAGCTATAGTGATAGGATTGATCATTTGGATGCTAATCAAACTAGAACGAAGTCATAAAACTCATAATCACCTCTTTCTTTGACAATTTGAGAGAACCAATGAAATAATAAGAAGTTCTCCCTAAATCAAGACTTGGTGTGAGATGTACGCATCGTTTTTAACGCGATAGTCATGGGATTACTCCTTTTGATGGTAAGCAAATTAGAACGAAGTAATAGGACTCTTAATCACCTCTTTGTTTCATAATTTTAGGAAACCATTGAAACAATAAGAAGGTCTCCATAAATGAAGACTTGTGTGAGATCTACGTATCGTTTTGGACGCGATAGTGATGTGATTGCTCATTTGGATGCTAATTTCAACTAGAACGAAGTAATAGAATTCATAATCACCTATATTTTGACATTTTGAGAGAACTAATGAAACATTAAGAAGGTCTCCCTAAATGAAGGCTTGTGTGAGATGTACGGATTGTTTTGAAGGCACTAGTGATAGGATTGCTCCTTTTGATGCTAATCAAGCTAGAACGAATTCATAGGACATATAATCACCTCTTTCTTTGACAATTTGAGAGATCCAATGAAACAGTAAAAAGGTCTCCCTAAATTAAGACTTGTGTGAGATGTACGCATCGTTTTTAATGCGACAGTCATAGGATTGCTCCTTTTGATGCTAATCAAATTAGAACAAAGTAATAAGACTCCTAATCACCTCTTTCTTTCATAATTTTAGAGAACCAAAGAAACAATAAGAAAGTCTCCTTAAATGAAGACTTGTGTGAGATGTACGCATCGTTTTTAACGCGATAATCTTGGGATTGCTCCTTTTGATGCTAATCAAACTAGAACGAAGTTATAGGACTTCTAATCACCTCTTTCCTTGACAATTTTAAAGTACCAAGGAAACAATAAGAAGGTCTCCCTAAATGAAGACTTGTACGACATGTACGCATGGTTTTGAACGAGATAGTCATGGATTTCTCCTTTTGACGGTAATCAAACTAGAACGAAGTAATACAACTTCTAATCACCACTTTCTTTGTAAATTTGAAACAACCAATGAAACAATATGAAGGTCTCTCTAAATGAAGACTTGTGTGAGATCTACGAATCGTTTTGGACGCGATAGTGATGGGTTTGCTCCTTTTGATGCTAGTTTCAACTAGAACGAAGTAATAGGACTCATAATCATCTATATTTTGACAATTCAGAGAACTAATGAAACAATACGAAGGTATCCTTAAATGAAGACTTGAGTTAGATGTATGAATTATTTTGAAGGCTATAGTGATAGGATTGATCCTTTTGATGCTAATCAAACTAGAACGAAGTCATAAGACTCATAATCACCTCTTTCTTTGACAATTTGAGAGAACCAATGAAATAATAAGAAGTTCTCCCTAAATCAAGACTTGGTGTGAGATGTACGCATCGTTTTTAACGCGATAGTCATGAGATTACTCCTTTTGATGGTAATCAAATTAGAACAAAATAATAGGACTCTTAATCACCTCTTTTTTACATAATTTTAGGAAACCAATGAAACCATAAGAAGGTCTCCATAAATGAAGACTTGTGTGAGATCTACGCATCGTTTTAGACGTGATAGTGATGTGATTGCTCCTTTTGATGCTAATTTCAACTAGAACGAAGTAATAGAATTCATAATCACCTATATTTTGACATTTTGAGAGAACTAATGAAACATTAAGAAGGTCACCCTAAATGAAGACTTGTGTGAGATGTATGGATTGTTTTGAAGGCACTAGTGATAGGATTGCTCCTTTTGATGCTAATCAAACTAGATCGAATTCATAGGACTTATAATCACCTCTTTCTTTGACAATTTGAGAGATCCAATGAAACGGTAAAAAGGTCTCCCTAAATCAAGACTTGTGTGAGATGTACGCATCGTTTTTAATGCGATAGTCATAGGATTGCTCCTTTTGATGCTAATCAAATTAGAACGAAGTAAAAAGACTGCTAATCACCTCTTTATTTCAGAATTTTAGAGAACCAAAGATGTTATAAGAAGGTCTCATGAAATGAAGACTTGTGTGAGATGTACACATCGTTTTTAACTCGATAGTCATGGGATTGCTCCTTTTGATGCTAATCAAACTAGAACGAAGTTATAGGACTTCTAATCACCTCTTTTCTTGACAATTTTAAAGTACCAAGGAAACAATAAGATGGTCTCCCTAAATGAAGATTTGTGTGAGATGTACGCATGGTTTTGAACGAGATAGTCATGGATTTCTCGTTTTGACGCTAATCAAACTAGAACGAAGTAATACAACTTCTAATCACCTCTTTCTTTGTAAATTTAATACAACTAATGAAACAATATGAAGGTCTCCCTAAATGAAGACTTGTGTGAGATCTACGAATTGTTTTGGACGCGATAGTGATGGGTTTGCCCCTTTTGATGCTAATTTCAACTAGAACGAAGTAATAGGACTCATAATCATCTATATTTTGACAATTCAGAGAACTAATGAAACAATACGAAAGTATCCTTAAATGAAGACTTGTGTGAGATGTACGAATCGTTTTGAAAGCTATAGTGATAGGATTGATCCTTTTGATGCTAATCAAACTAGAACGAAGTCATAGGACTCATAATCACCTCTTTCTTTGACAATTTGAGAGAACCACTGAAATAATAAGAAGTTCTCCCTAAATCAAGACTTGGTGTGAGATGTACCCATTGTTTTTAACGCGATAGTCATGGGATTACTCTTTTTGATGGTAATCAAATTAGAACGTATTAATAGGACTCTTAATCACCTCTTTCTTTCATAATTTTAGGAAACCAATGAAACAATAAGAACGCCTCCATAAATGAAGACTTGTGTGAGATCTACGCATCGTTTTGGACTCGATAGTGATGTGATTGCTCCTTTTGAGGCTAATTTCAACTAAAACGAAGTAATAGAATTCATAATCTCCGATATTTTGACAATTTATGAGAACTAATGAAACATTAAGAAGGTCTCTCTAAATGAAGACTTGTGTGAGATGTACGGATTGTTTTGAAGGAACTAGTGATAGGTTTGCTCCTTTTGATGCTAATCAAACTAGAACGAATTCATAGGACATATAATCACCTCTTTCTTTGACAATTTGAGAGATCCAATGAAACGGTAAGGTCTCCCTAAATCAAGACTTGTGTGAGATGTACGCATCGTTTTTAACGCGATAGTCATAGGATTGCTCCTTTTAATGCTAATCAAATTAGAACGAAGTAATAAGACTCCTAATCACCACTTTCTTTCACAATTTTAGAGAACCAAAGAAACAAAAATAAGGTCTCCTTAAATGAAGACTTGTGTGAGATGTACGCATCGTTTTTAATACAATAGTCATGGGATTGCTCCTTTTGATGCTAATCAAACTAGAAAGAAGCTATAGGACTTGTAATCACCTCTTTCCTTGATAATTTTAAAGCACCAATGAAACAATAAGAAGGTCTGCATAAATGAAGACTTGTGTGAGATCCACGCATCGTTTTGGACGCGATAGTGATGTGATTGCTCCTTTTGAGGCTAATTTCAACTAGAACGAAGTAATAGAATTCATAATCTCCTATATTTTGACAATTTATGAGAACTAATGAAACATTAAGAAGGTCTCCCTAAATGAAGACTTGTGTGAGATGTACGGATTGTTTTGAAGGAACTAGTGATATGATTGCTCCTTTTGATGCTAATCAAACTAGAACGAATTCATAGGACATATAATCACCTCTTTCTTTGACAATTTGAGAGATCCAATGAAACGGTAAGAAGGTCTCCCTAAATCAAGACTTGTGTGAGATGTACGCATCGTTTTTAACGCGATAGTCATAGGATTGCTCCTTTTGATGCTAATCAAATTAGACCGAAGTAATAAGACTCCTAATCATCTCTTTATTTCAGAATTTTAGAGAACCAAAGAAACAATAAGAAGGTCTCCTTAAATGAAGACTTGTGTGAGATGTACGCATCGTTTTTAATGCGATAGTCCTGGGATTGCTCCTTTTGATGCTAATCAAACTAGAACGAAGTTATAGGACTTGTAATCACCTCTTTCCTTGACAATTTTAAAGCACCAATGAAACAATAAGATGGTCTCCTTAATTGAAGACTTGTGCGAGATGTACGCATGGTTTTGAACGAGATAGTCATGGATTTCTCGTTTTGACGCTAATCTAACTAGAACGAAGTAATACAACTTCTAATCACTTCTATCTTTTTAAATTTGAAACAACCAATGAAACAATATGAAGGTCTCCCTAAATGAAGACTTGTGTGAGATCTACGAATCGTTTTGGACACGATAGTGATAGGTTTGCTCCTTTGGATGCTAATTTCAACTAGAACGAAGTAATAGGACTCATAATCATCTATATTTTGACAATTCAGATAACTAATGAAACAATACGAAGGTATCCTTAAATGAAGACTTGTGTGAGATGTACGAATTATTTTGAAGGCTATAGTGATAGGATTGATCCTTTTGATGCTAATCAAACTAGAACGAAGTCATAAGACTCATAATCACCTCTTTCGTTGACAATTTGAGAGAACCAATGAAATAATAAGAAGTTCTCCCTAAATCAAGACTTGGTGTGAGATGTACCCATCGTTTTTAACGAGATAGTCATGGGATTACTCCTTTTGATGGTAATCAAATTAGAACGAATTAATAGGACTCTTAATCACCTCTTTCTTTCATAATTTTAGGAAACCAATGAAACAATAAGAAGGTCTCCATAAATGAAGACTTGTGTGAGATCTACGCATCGTTTTGGACTCGATAGTGATGTGATTGCTCCTTTTGAGGCTAATTTCAACTAAAACGAAGTAATAGAATTCATAGTGTCCGATATTTTGACAATTTATGATAACTAATGAAACATTAAGAAGGTCTCCCTAAATGAAGACTTGTGTGAGATGTACGGATTGTTTTGAAGGAACTAGTGATAGGATTGCTCCTTTTGATGCTAATCAAACTAGAACGAATTTATAGGACATATAATCACCTCTTTCTTTGACAATTTGAGAGATCCAATGAAACGGTAAGAAGGTCTCCCTAAATCAAGACTTGTGTGAGATGTACGCATCGTTTTTAACGCGATAGTCATGGGATTGCTTCTTTTGATGCTAATCAAACTAGAACGAAGTCATAAGACTCATAATCACCTCTTTCGTTGACAATTTGAGAGAACCAATGAAATAATAAGAAGTTCTCCCTAAATCAAGACTTGGTGTGAGATGTACCCATCGTTTTTAACGAGATAGTCATGGGATTACTCCTTTTGATGGTAATCAAATTAGAACGAATTAATAGGACTCTTAATCACCTCTTTCTTTCATAATTTTAGGAAACCAATGAAACAATAAGAAGGTCTCCATAAATGAAGACTTGTGTGAGATCTACGCATCGTTTTGGACTCGATAGTGATGTGATTGCTCCTTTTGAGGCTAATTTCAACTAAAACGAAGTAATAGAATTCATAGTGTCCGATATTTTGACAATTTATGATAACTAATGAAACATTAAGAAGGTCTCCCTAAATGAAGACTTGTGTGAGATGTACGGATTGTTTTGAAGGAACTAGTGATAGGATTGCTCCTTTTGATGCTAATCAAACTAGAACGAATTTATAGGACATATAATCACCTCTTTCTTTCACAATTTGAGAGATCCAATGAAACGGTAAGAAGGTCTCCCTAAATCAAGACTTGTGTGAGATGGACGCATCGTTTTTAACGCGATAGTCATAGGATTGCTACTTTTGATGCTAATCAAATTAGAACGAAGTAATAAGACTCCTAATCACCTCTTTCTTTCACAATTTTAGAGAACCAAAGAAACAATTAGAAGGTCTCCTTAAATGAAGACTTGTGTGAGATGTACGCATTGTTTTTAATACGATAGTCATGGGATTGCTCCTTTTGATGCTAATCAAACTAGAACGAAGTTATAGGACTTGTAATCACCTCTTTCCTTGACAATTTTAAAGCACCAATGAAACAATAAGAAGGTCTCCCTAAATGAAGACTTGTGCGAGATGTACGCATGGTTCTGAACGAGATAGTCATGGATTTCTCATTTTGACGCTAATCAAACTAGAACGAAGTAATACAACTTCCAATCACCTCTTTCTTTGTAAATTTGAAACAACCAATGAAACAATATTAATGTCTCCCTAAATGAAGACTTGTGTGAGATCTACGAATCGTTTTGGACGCGATAGTGATGGTTTTGCTCCTTTTGATGCTAATTTCAACTAGAACGAAGTAATATGACTCATAATCATCTATATTTTGACAATTCAGATAACTAATGAAACAATACGAAGGTATCCTTAAATGAAGACTTGTGTGAGATGTACGAATTGTTTTGAAAGCTATAGTGATAGGATTGATCATTTGGATGCTAATCAAACTAGAACGAAGTCATAAAACTCATAATCACCTCTTTCTTTGACAATTTGAGAGAACCAATGAAATAATAAGAAGTTCTCCCTAAATCAAGACTTGGTGTGAGATGTACGCATCGTTTTTAACGCGATAGTCATGGGATTACTCCTTTTGATGGTAAGCAAATTAGAACGAAGTAATAGGACTCTTAATCACCTCTTTGTTTCATAATTTTAGGAAACCATTGAAACAATAAGAAGGTCTCCATAAATGAAGACTTGTGTGAGATCTACGCATCGTTTTGGACGCGATAGTGATGTGATTGCTCATTTGGATGCTAATTTCAACTAGAACGAAGTAATAGAATTCATAATCACCTATATTTTGACATTTTGAGAGAACTAATGAAACATTAAGAAGGTCTCCCTAAATGAAGGCTTGTGTGAGATGTACGGATTGTTTTGAAGGCACTAGTGATAGGATTGCTCCTTTTGATGCTAATCAAGCTAGAACGAATTCATAGGACATATAATCACCTCTTTCTTTGACAATTTGAGAGATCCAATGAAACAGTAAAAAGGTCTCCCTAAATTAAGACTTGTGTGAGATGTACGCATCGTTTTTAATGCGACAGTCATAGGATTGCTCCTTTTGATGCTAATCAAATTAGAACAAAGTAATAAGACTCCTAATCACCTCTTTCTTTCATAATTTTAGAGAACCAAAGAAACAATAAGAAAGTCTCCTTAAATGAAGACTTGTGTGAGATGTACGCATCGTTTTTAACGCGATAATCTTGGGATTGCTCCTTTTGATGCTAATCAAACTAGAACGAAGTTATAGGACTTCTAATCACCTCTTTCCTTGACAATTTTAAAGTACCAAGGAAACAATAAGAAGGTCTCCCTAAATGAAGACTTGTACGACATGTACGCATGGTTTTGAACGAGATAGTCATGGATTTCTCCTTTTGACGGTAATCAAACTAGAACGAAGTAATACAACTTCTAATCACCTCTTTCTTTGTAAATTTGAAACAACCAATGAAACAATATGAAGGTCTCTCTAAATGAAGACTTGTGTGAGATCTACGAATCGTTTTGGACGCGATAGTGATGGGTTTGCTCCTTTTGATGCTAGTTTCAACTAGAACGAAGTAATAGGACTCATAATCATCTATATTTTGACAATTCAGAGAACTAATGAAACAATACGAAGGTATCCTTAAATGAAGACTTGAGTTAGATGTATGAATTATTTTGAAGGCTATAGTGATAGGATTGATCCTTTTGATGCTAATCAAACTAGAACGAAGTCATAAGACTCATAATCACCTCTTTCTTTGACAATTTGAGAGAACCAATGAAATAATAAGAAGTTCTCCCTAAATCAAGACTTGGTGTGAGATGTACGCATCGTTTTTAACGCGATAGTCATGAGATTACTCCTTTTGATGGTAATCAAATTAGAACAAAGTAATAGGACTCTTAATCACCTCTTTTTTACATAATTTTAGGAAACCAATGAAACCATAAGAAGGTCTCCATAAATGAAGACTTGTGTGAGATCTACGCATCGTTTTAGACGTGATAGTGATGTGATTGCTCCTTTTGATGCTAATTTAAACTAGAACGAAGTAATAGAATTCATAATCACCTATATTTTGACATTTTGAGAGAACTAATGAAACATTAAGAAGGTCTCCCTAAATGAAGACTTGTGTGAGATGTATGGATTGTTTTGAAGGCACTAGTGATAGGATTGCTCCTTTTGATGCTAATCAAACTAGATCGAATTCATAGGACTTATAATCACCTCTTTCTTTGACAATTTGAGAGATCCAATGAAACGGTAAAAAGGTCTCCCTAAATCAAGACTTGTGTGAGATGTACGCATCGTTTTTAATGCGATAGTCATAGGATTGCTCCTTTTGATGCTAATCAAATTAGAACGAAGTAAAAAGACTGCTAATCACCTCTTTATTTCAGAATTTTAGAGAACCAAAGATGTTATAAGAAGGTCTCATGAAATGAAGACTTGTGTGAGATGTACACATCGTTTTTAACTCGATAGTCATGGGATTGCTCCTTTTGATGCTAATCAAACTAGAACGAAGTTATAGGACTTCTAATCACCTCTTTCCTTGACAATTTTAAAGTACCAAGGAAACAATAAGATGGTCTCCCTAAATGAAGATTTGTGTGAGATGTACGCATGGTTTTGAACGAGATAGTCATGGATTTCTCGTTTTGACGCTAATCAAACTAGAACGAAGTAATACAACTTCTAATCACCTCTTTCTTTGTAAATTTAATACAACTAATGAAACAATATGAAGGTCTCCCTAAATGAAGACTTGTGTGAGATCTACGAATTGTTTTGGACGCGATAGTGATGGGTTTGCCCCTTTTGATGCTAATTTCAACTAGAACGAAGTAATAGGACTCATAATCATCTATATTTTGACAATTCAGAGAACTAATGAAACAATACGAAAGTATCCTTAAATGAAGACTTGTGTGAGATGTACGAATCGTTTTGAAAGCTATAGTGATAGGATTGATCCTTTTGATGCTAATCAAACTAGAACGAAGTCATAGGACTCATAATCACCTCTTTCTTTGACAATTTGAGAGAACCACTGAAATAATAAGAAGTTCTCCCTAAATCAAGACTTGGTGTGAGATGTACCCATTGTTTTTAACGCGATAGTCATGGGATTACTCTTTTTGATGGTAATCAAATTAGAACGTATTAATAGGACTCTTAATCACCTCTTTCTTTCATAATTTTAGGAAACCAATGAAACAATAAGAACGCCTCCATAAATGAAGACTTGTGTGAGATCTACGCATCGTTTTGGACTCGATAGTGATGTGATTGCTCCTTTTGAGGCTAATTTCAACTAAAACGAAGTAATAGAATTCATAATCTCCGATATTTTGACAATTTATGAGAACTAATGAAACATTAAGAAGGTCTCTCTAAATGAAGACTTGTGTGAGATGTACGGATTGTTTTGAAGGAACTAGTGATAGGTTTGCTCCTTTTGATGCTAATCAAACTAGAACGAATTCATAGGACATATAATCACCTCTTTCTTTGACAATTTGAGAGATCCAATGAAACGGTAAGGTCTCCCTAAATCAAGACTTGTGTGAGATGTACGCATCGTTTTTAACGCGATAGTCATAGGATTGCTCCTTTTAATGCTAATCAAATTAGAACGAAGTAATAAGACTCCTAATCACCACTTTCTTTCACAATTTTAGAGAACCAAAGAAACAAAAATAAGGTCTCCTTAAATGAAGACTTGTGTGAGATGTACGCATCGTTTTTAATACAATAGTCATGGGATTGCTCCTTTTGATGCTAATCAAACTAGAAAGAAGCTATAGGACTTGTAATCACCTCTTTCCTTGATAATTTTAAAGCACCAATGAAACAATAAGAAGGTCTGCATAAATGAAGACTTGTGTGAGATCCACGCATCGTTTTGGACGCGATAGTGATGTGATTGCTCCTTTTGAGGCTAATTTCAACTAGAACGAAGTAATAGAATTCATAATCTCCTATATTTTGACAATTTATGAGAACTAATGAAACATTAAGAAGGTCTCCCTAAATGAAGACTTGTGTGAGATGTACGGATTGTTTTGAAGGAACTAGTGATATGATTGCTCCTTTTGATGCTAATCAAACTAGAACGAATTCATAGGACATATAACCACCTCTTTCTTTGACAATTTGAGAGATCCAATGAAACGGTAAGAAGGTCTCCCTAAATCAAGACTTGTGTGAGATGTACGCATCGTTTTTAACGCGATAGTCATAGGATTGCTCCTTTTGATGCTAATCAAATTAGACCGAAGTAATAAGACTCCTAATCATCTCTTTATTTCAGAATTTTAGAGAACCAAAGAAACAATAAGAAGGTCTCCTTAAATGAAGACTTGTGTGAGATGTACGCATCGTTTTTAATGCGATAGTCCTGGGATTGCTCCTTTTGATGCTAATCAAACTAGAACGAAGTTATAGGACTTGTAATCACCTCTTTCCTTGACAATTTTAAAGCACCAATGAAACAATAAGATGGTCTCCTTAATTGAAGACTTGTGCGAGATGTACGCATGGTTTTGAACGAGATAGTCATGGATTTCTCGTTTTGACGCTAATCTAACTAGAACGAAGTAATACAACTTCTAATCACTTCTATCTTTTTAAATTTGAAACAACCAATGAAACAATATGAAGGTCTCCCTAAATGAAGACTTGTGTGAGATCTACGAATCGTTTTGGACACGATAGTGATAGGTTTGCTCCTTTGGATGCTAATTTCAACTAGAACGAAGTAATAGGACTCATAATCATCTATATTTTGACAATTCAGATAACTAATGAAACAATACGAAGGTATCCTTAAATGAAGACTTGTGTGAGATGTACGAATTATTTTGAAGGCTATAGTGATAGGATTGATCCTTTTGATGCTAATCAAACTAGAACGAAGTCATAAGACTCATAATCACCTCTTTCGTTGACAATTTGAGAGAACCAATGAAATAATAAGAAGTTCTCCCTAAATCAAGACTTGGTGTGAGATGTACCCATCGTTTTTAACGAGATAGTCATGGGATTACTCCTTTTGATGGTAATCAAATTAGAACGAATTAATAGGACTCTTAATCACCTCTTTCTTTCATAATTTTAGGAAACCAATGAAACAATAAGAAGGTCTCCATAAATGAAGACTTGTGTGAGATCTACGCATCGTTTTGGACTCGATAGTGATGTGATTGCTCCTTTTGAGGCTAATTTCAACTAAAACGAAGTAATAGAATTCATAGTGTCCGATATTTTGACAATTTATGATAACTAATGAAACATTAAGAAGGTCTCCCTAAATGAAGACTTGTGTGAGATGTACGGATTGTTTTGAAGGAACTAGTGATAGGATTGCTCCTTTTGATGCTAATCAAACTAGAACGAATTTATAGGACATATAATCACCTCTTTCTTTGACAATTTGAGAGATCCAATGAAACGGTAAGAAGGTCTCCCTAAATCAAGACTTGTGTGAGATGTACGCATCGTTTTTAACGCGATAGTCATGGGATTGCTTCTTTTGATGCTAATCAAACTAGAACGAAGTCATAAGACTCATAATCACCTCTTTCGTTGACAATTTGAGAGAACCAATGAAATAATAAGAAGTTCTCCCTAAATCAAGACTTGGTGTGAGATGTACCCATCGTTTTTAACGAGATAGTCATGGGATTACTCCTTTTGATGGTAATCAAATTAGAACGAATTAATAGGACTCTTAATCACCTCTTTCTTTCATAATTTTAGGAAACCAATGAAACAATAAGAAGGTCTCCATAAATGAAGACTTGTGTGAGATCTACGCATCGTTTTGGACTCGATAGTGATGTGATTGCTCCTTTTGAGGCTAATTTCAACTAAAACGAAGTAATAGAATTCATAATCTCCGATATTTTGACAATTTATGAGAACTAATGAAACATTAAGAAGGTCTCCCTAAATGAAGACTTGTGTGAGATGTACGGATTGTTTTGAAGGAACTAGTGATAGGTTTGCTCCTTTTGATGCTAATCAAACTAGAACGAATTCATAGGACATATAATCACCTCTTTCTTTGACAATTTGAGAGATCCAATGAAACGGTAAGGTCTCCCTAAATCAAGACTTGTGTGAGATGTACGCATCATTTTTAACGCGATAGTCATGGGATTGCTCCTTTTGATGCTATACAAACTTGAACGAAGTTATAGGACTTCTAATCACCTCTTTCCTTGACAATTTAAAAGCACCAATGAAATAATAAGAAGGTCTCCCTAAATGAAGACTTGTGCGAGATGTACGCATGGTTTTGAACGAGATAGTCATGGATTTCTCGTTTTGACGCTAATCAAATTAGAACGAAGTAGTACAACTTCTAATCACCTTTTTCTTTGTAAATTTGAAACAACCAATGAAACAATATGAAGGTCTCCCTAAATGAAGACTTGTGTGAGATCTACGAATCGTTTTGGACGCGATAGTGATGGGTTTGCTCCTTTTGATGCTAATTTCAACTAGAACGAAGTAATAGGACTCATAATCATCTATATTTTGGCAATTCAGATAACTAATGAAACAATACGAAGGTATCCTTAAATGAAGACTTGTGTGAGATGCACGAATTGTTTTGAAGGCTATAGTGATAGGATTGATCATTTTGATGTTAATCAAACTAGAACGAAATCATAAGACTCATAATCACCTCTTTCTTTGACAATTTGAGAGAACCAATGAAATAATAAGAAGTTCTCCCTAAATCAAGACTTGGTGTGAGATGTACGCATCGTTTTTAACGCGATAGTCATGGGATTACTCCTTTTGATGGTAATAAAATTAGAACGAAGTAATAGGACTCTTAATCACCTCTTTGTTTCATAATTTTAGGAAACCAATAAAATAATAAGAAGGTCTCTATAAATGAAGACTTGTGTGAGATCTACGCATCGTTTTGGACGCGATAGTGATGTGATTGCTCCTTTTGATGCTAATTTCAACTAGAACGAAGTAATAGAATTCATAATCACCTATATTTTGACAATTTTAGAGAACTAATGAAATATTAAGAAGGTCTCTCTTAATGAAGACTTGTGTGAGATGTACGGATTGTTTTGAAGGCACTAGTGATAGGATTGCTCCTTTTGATGCTAATCATATTAGAACGAATTCATAGGACTTATAATCACCTATTTCTTTGATAATTTGAGAGATCCAATGAAACAGAAAAAAGGTCTCCCTAAATCAAGACTTGTGTGAGATGTACGCATCGTTTTTAACGCGATAGTCATAGGATTGCTCCTTTTGATGCTAATCCAATTAGAACGAAGTAATAAGACTCCTAATCACCTCTTTCTTTCACAATTTTAGAGAACCAAAGATGTTATAAGAAGGTCCCCTTAAATGAAGACTTGTGTGAGATGTACGCATCATTTTTAACGCGATAGTCATAGGATTGCTCCTTTTGATGCTAATCAAACTAGAACGAAGTTATAAGACTTCTAATCACCTCTTTCCTTGACAATTTTAAAGTACCAATGAAAAAATAAGAAGGTCTCCCTAAATGAAGATTTGTGTGAGATGTACGCATGGTTTTGAAAGAGATCGTCATGGATTTCTCGTTTTGACGCTAATCAAACTAGAACGAAGTAATACAACTTCTAATCACCTCTTTCTTTGTAAATTTGAAACAACTAATGAAACAATTAGAAGGTCTCCCTAAATGAAAACTTGTGTGAGATCCACGAATCGTTTTGGTCGCGATAGTGATCAGTTTGCTCCTTTTGATGCTAATTTCAACTAGAACGAAGTAATAGGACTCATAATCATCTATATTTTAACAATGCAGAGAACTAATGAAACAATACGAAGGTATCCTTAAATCAAGACTTGTGTGAGATGTAAGAATCATTTTGAAAGCTATAGTGATAGGATTGATCCTTTTGATGCTAATCAAACTAGAACGAAGTCATAGGACTCATAATCACCTCTTTCTTTGACAATTTGAGAGAACCAATGAAATAATAAGAAGTTCTCCCTAAATCAAGACTTGGTGTGAGATGTACCCATCGTTTTTAACGCGATAGTCATGGGATTACTCCTTTTGATGGTAATCAAATTAGAACGATTTAATAGGACTCTTAATCACCTCTTTCTTTCATAATTTTAGGAAACCAATGAAACAATAAGAAGGTCTCCATAAATGAAGACTTGTGTGAGATCTACGCATCGTTTTGGACGCGATAGTGATGTGATTGCTCCTTTTGATGCTAATTTCAACTAGAGCAAAGTAATAGAATTCATAATCTCCTATATTTTGACAATTTATGAGAACTAATGAAACATTAAGAAGGTCTCCCTAAATGAAGACTTGTGTGAGATGTACGGATTGTTTTGAAGGCACTAGTGATAGGATTGCTCCTTTTGATGCTAATCAAACTAGAACGAATTCATAGGACATATAATCACCTCTTTCTTTCACAATTTTAGAGAACCAAAGAAACAATAAGAAGTTCTCCTTAAATGAAGACTTGTGTGAGATGTACGCATCATTTTTAACGCGATAGTCATGGGATTGCTCCTTTTGATGCTATACAAACTTGAACGAAGTTATAGGACTTCTAATCACCTCTTTCCTTGACAATTTAAAAGCACCAATGAAATAATAAAAAGGTCTCCCTAAATGAAGACTTGTGCGAGATGTACGCATGGTTTTGAACGAGATAGTCATGGATTTCTCGTTTTGACGCTAATCAAATTAGAACGAAGTAGTACAACTTCTAATCACCTTTTTCTTTGTAAATTTGAAACAACCAATGAAACAATATGAAGGTCTCCCTAAATGAAGACTTGTGTGAGATCTACGAATCGTTTTGGACGCGATAGTGATGGGTTTGCTCCTTTTTATGCTAATTTCAACTAGAACGAAGTAATAGGACTCATAATCATCTATATTTTGACAATTCAGATAACTAATGAAACAATACGAAGGTATCTTTAAATGAAGACTTGTGTGAGATGTACGAATTATTTTGAAGGCTATAGTGATAGGATAGATCCTTTTGATGCTAATCAAACTAGAACGAAGTCATAAGATTCATAATCACCTCTTTCTTTGACAATTTGAGAGAACCAATGAAATAATATGAAGTTCTCCCTAAATCAAGACTTGGTGTGAGATGTACCCATCGTTTTTAACGCGATAGTGATGGGATTACTTCTTTTGATGGTAATCAAATTAGAACGAATTAATAGGACTCTTAATCACCTCTTTCTTTCATAATTTTAGGAAACCAATGAAACAATAAGAAGGTCTCCATAAATGAAGACTTGTGTGAGATCTACGCATCGTTTTGGACTCGATAGTGATGTGATTGCTCCTTTTGAGGCTAATTTCAACTAAAACGAAGTAATAGAATTCATAGTCTCCGATATTTTGACAATTTATGATAACTAATGAAACATTAAGAAGGTCTCCCTAAATGAAGACTTGTGTGAGATGTACGGATTGTTTTGAAGGAACTAGTGATAGGATTGCTCCTTTTGATGCTAATCAAACTAGAACGAATTTATAGGACATATAATCACCTCTTTCTTTGACAATTTGAGAGATCCAATGAAACGGTAAGAAGGTCTCCCTAAATCAAGACTTGTGTGAGATGTACGCATCGTTTTTAACGCGATAGTCATAGGATTGCTACTTTTGATGCTAATCAAATTAGAACGAAGTAATAAGACTCCTAATCACCTCTTTCTTTCACAATTTTAGAGAACCAAAGAAACAATTAGAAGGTCTCCTTAAATGAAGACTTGTGTGAGATGTACGCATCGTTTTTAATACGATAGTCATGGGATTGCTCCTTTTGATGCTAATCAAACTAGAACGAAGTTATAGGACTTGTAATCACCTCTTTCCTTGACAATTTTAAAGCACCAATGAAACAATAAGAAGGTCTCCCTAAATGAAGACTTGTGCGAGATGTACGCATGGTTCTGAACGAGATAGTCATGGATTTCTCATTTTGACGCTAATCAAACTAGAACGAAGTAATACAACTTCCAATCACCTCTTTCTTTGTAAATTTGAAACAACCAATGAAACAATATGAAGGTCTCCCTAAATGAAGACTTGTGTGAGATCTACGAATCGTTTTGGACGCGATAGTGATGGTTTTGCTCCTTTTGATGCTAATTTCAACTAGAACGAAGTAATATGACTCATAATCATCTATATTTTGACAATTCAGATAACTAATGAAACAATACGAAGGTATCCTTAAATGAAGACTTGTGTGAGATGTACGAATTGTTTTGAAAGCTATAGTGATAGGATTGATCATTTGGATGCTAATCAAACTAGAACGAAGTCATAAAACTCATAATCACCTCTTTCTTTGACAATTTGAGAGAACCAATGAAATAATAAGAAGTTCTCCCTAAATCAAGACTTGGTGTGAGATGTACGCATCGTTTTTAACGCGATAGTCATGGGATTACTCCTTTTGATGGTAATCAAATTAGAACGAAGTAATAGGACTCTTAATCACCTCTTTGTTTCATAATTTTAGGAAACCATTGAAACAATAAGAAAGTCTCCATAAATGAAGACTTGTGTGAGATCTACGCATCGTTTTGGACGCGATAGTGATGTGATTGCTCATTTGGATGCTAATTTCAACTAGAACGAAGTAATAGAATTCATAATCACCTATATTTTGACATTTTGAGAGAACTAATGAAACATTAAGAAGGTCTCCCTAAATGAAGACTTGTGTGAGATGTACGGATTGTTTTGAAGGCACTAGGGATAGGATTGCTCCTTTTGATGCTAATCAAGCTAGAACGAATTCATAGGACATATAATCACCTCTTTCTTTGACAATTTGAGAGATCCAATGAAACAGTAAAAAGGTCTCCCAAAATTAAGACTTGTGTGAGATGTACGCATCGTTTTTAATGCGACAGTCATAGGATTGCTCCTTTTGATGCTAATCAAATTAGAACAAAGTAATAAGACTCCTAATCACCTCTTTCTTTCATAATTTTAGAGAACCAAAGAAACAATAAGAAAGTCTCCTTAAATGAAGACTTGTGTGAGATGTACGCATCGTTTTTAACGCGATAGTCATGGGATTGCTCCTTTTGATGCTAATCAAACTAGAACGAAGTTATAGGACTTCTAATCACCTCTTTCCTTGACAATTTTAAAGTACCAAAGAAACAATAAGAAGGTCTCCCTAAATGAAGACTTGTGCGAGATGTACGCATGGTTCTGAACGAGATAGTCATGGATTTCTCATTTTGACGCTAATCAAACTAGAACGAAGTAATACAACTTCCAATCACCTCTTTCTTTGTAAATTTGAAACAACCAATGAAACAATATGAAGGTCTCCCTAAATGAAGACTTGTGTGAGATCTACGAATCGTTTTGGACGCGATAGTGATGGTTTTGCTCCTTTTGATGCTAATTTCAACTAGAACGAAGTAATATGACTCATAATCATCTATATTTTGACAATTCAGATAACTAATGAAACAATACGAAGGTATCCTTAAATGAAGACTTGTGTGAGATGTACGAATTGTTTTGAAAGCTATAGTGATAGGATTGATCATTTGGATGCTAATCAAACTAGAACGAAGTCATAAAACTCATAATCACCTCTTTCTTTGACAATTTGAGAGAACCAATGAAATAATAAGAAGTTCTCCCTAAATCAAGACTTGGTGTGAGATGTACGCATCGTTTTTAACGCGATAGTCATGGGATTACTCCTTTTGATGGTAATCAAATTAGAACGAAGTAATAGGACTCTTAATCACCTCTTTGTTTCATAATTTTAGGAAACCATTGAAACAATAAGAAGGTCTCCATAAATGAAGACTTGTGTGAGATCTACGCATCGTTTTGGACGCGATAGTGATGTGATTGCTCATTTGGATGCTAATTTCAACTAGAACGAAGTAATAGAATTCATAATCACCTATATTTTGACATTTTGAGAGAACTAATGAAACATTAAGAAGGTCTCCCTAAATGAAGACTTGTGTGAGATGTACGGATTGTTTTGAAGGCACTAGTGATAGGATTGCTCCTTTTGATGCTAATCAAGCTAGAACGAATTCATAGGACATATAATCACCTCTTTCTTTGACAATTTGAGAGATCCAATGAAACAGTAAAAAGGTCTCCCTAAATTAAGACTTGTGTGAGATGTACGCATCGTTTTTAATGCGACAGTCATAGGATTGCTCCTTTTGATGCTAATCAAATTAGAACAAAGTAATAAGACTCCTAATCACCTCTTTCTTTCATAATTTTAGAGAACCAAAGAAACAATAAGAAAGTCTCCTTAAATGAAGACTTGTGTGAGATGTACGCATCGTTTTTAACGCGATAGTCATGGGATTGCTCCTTTTGATGCTAATCAAACTAGAACGAAGTTATAGGACTTCTAATCACCTCTTTCCTTGACAATTTTAAAGTACCAAGGAAACAATAAGAAGGTCTCCCTAAATGAAGACTTGTACGACATGTACGCATGGTTTTGAACGAGATAGTCATGGATTTCTCGTTTTGACGCTAATCAAACTACAACGAAGTAATACAACTTCTAATCACCTCTTTCTTTATAAATTTGAAACAACTAATGAAATAATATGAAGGTCTCCCTAAATGAAGACTTGCGTGAGATCTACGAATTATTTTGGACGCGATAGTGATGGGTTTGCTTCTTTTGATGCTAAATTTAACTAGAACGAAGTAATAAGACTCATAATCATCTATATTTTGACAATTCAGAGAACTAATGAAACAATACGAAGGTATCCTTAAACGAAGACTTGTGTGAGATGTACGAATCGTTTTGAAAGCTATAGTGATAGGATTGATCCTTTTGATGCTAATCAAACTAGAACGAAGTCATAGGACTCATAATCACCTCTTTCTTTGACAATTTGAGAGAACCAATGAAATAATAAGAATTTCTCCCTAAATCAAGACTTGGTGTGAGATGTACCCATCATTTTTAACGCGATAGTCATGAGATTACTCCTTTTGATGGTAATCAAATTAGAACAAATTCATAGGACTCTTAATCACCTCTTTCTTTCATAATTTTAGGAAACCAGTGAAACAATAAGAAGGTCTCCATAAATGAAACGTTGTGTGAGATCAACGCATCGTTTTGGACGCGATAGTGATGTGATTGCTCCTTTTGAGGCTAATTTCAACTAGAACGAAGTAATAAAATTCATAATCTCCTATATTTTGACAATTTATGAGAACTAATGAAACATTAAGAAGGTCTCCCTAAATGAAGACTTGTGTGAGATGTACGGATTGTTTTGAAGGAACTAGTGATATGATTGCTCCTTTTGATGCTAATCAAACTAGAACGAATTTATAGGACATATAATCACCTCTTTCTTTGACAATTTGAGAGATCCAATGAAACAGTAAGAAGGTCTCCCTAAATCAAGACTTGTGTGAGATGTACGCATCGTTTTAAATGCGATATTCATAGGATTGCTCCTTTTGATGCTAATCAAATTAGAACGAAGTAATAAGACTCCTAATCACCTCTTTATTTCAGAATTTTAGAGAACCAAAGAAACAATAAGAAGGTCTCCTTAAATGAAGACTTGTGTGAGATGTACGCATCGTTTTTAACGCGATAGTCACAGGATTGCTCCTTTTGATGCAAATCAAACTAGAACGAAGTTTTAGGACTTGTAATCACCTCTTTCCTTGACAATTTTAAAGCACCAGTGAAACAATAAGAAAGTCTCCCTAAATGAAGACTTGTGCGAGATGTACGCATGGTTTTGAACGAGATAGTCATGGATTTCTCGTTTTGACGCTAATCAAACTAGAACGAAGTAATACAACTTCTAATCACCTCTTTCTTTGTAAATTTGAAACAACCAATGAAACAATATGAAGGTCTCTCTAAATGAAGACTTGTGTGAGATCTACGAATCGTTTTGGGCGCGATAGTGATGGGTTTGCTCCTTTTGATGCTAGTTTCAACTAGAACGAAGTAATAGGACTCATAATCATCTATATTTTGACAATTCAGAGAACTAATGAAACAATACGAAGGTATCCTTAAATGAAGACTTGAGTTAGATGTATGAATTATTTTGAAGGCTATAGTGATAGGATTGATCCTTTTGATGCTAATCAAACTAGAACGAAGTCATAAGACTCATAATCACCCCTTTCTTTGACAATTTGAGAGAACCAATGAAATAATAAGAAGTTCTCCCTAAATCAAGACTTGGTGTGAGATGTACGCATCGTTTTTAACGCGATAGTCATGAGATTACTCCTTTTGATGGTAATCAAATTAGAACAAAGTAATAGGACTCTTAATCACCTCTTTTTTACATAATTTTAGGAAACCAATGAAACCATAAGAAGGTCTCCATAAATGAAGACTTGTGTGAGATCTACGCATCGTTTTAGACGTGATAGTGATGTGATTGCTCCTTTTGATGCTAATTTCAACTAGAACGAAGTAATAGAATTCCTAATCACCTATATTTTGACATTTTGAGAGAACTAATGAAACATTAAGAAGGTCTCCCTAAATGAAGACTTGTGTGAGATGTATGGATTGTTTTGAAGGCACTAGTGATAGGATTGCTCCTTTTGATGCTAATCAAACTAGATCGAATTCATAGGACTTATAATCACCTCTTTCTTTGACAACTTGAGTGATCCAATGAAACGGTAAAAAGGTCTCCCTAAATCAAGACTTGTGTGAGATGTACGCATCGTTTTTAATGCGATAGTCATAGGATTGCTCCTTTTGATGCTAATCAAATTAGAACGAAGTAAAAAGACTGCTAATCACCTCTTTCTTTCAGAATTTTAGAGAACCAAAGATGTTATAAGAAGGTCTCATGAAATGAAGACTTGTGTGAGATGTACACATCGTTTTTAACTCGATAGTCATGGGATTGCTCCTTTTGATGCTAATCAAACTAGAACGAGGTTATAGGACTTCTAATCACCTCTTTCCTTGACAATTTTAAAGTACCAAGGAAACAATAAGATGGTCTCCCTAAATGAAGATTTGTGTGAGATGTACGCATGGTTTTGAACGAGATAGTCATGGATTTCTCGTTTTGACGCTAATCAAACTAGAACGAAGTAATACAACTTCTAATCACCTCTTTCTTTGTAAATTTAATACAACTAATGAAACAATATGAAGGTCTCCCTAAATGAAGACTTGTGTGAGATCTACGAATTGTTTTGGACGCGATAGTGATGGGTTTGCCCCTTTTGATGCTAATTTCAACTAGAACGAAGTAATAGGACTCATAATCATCTATATTTTGACAATTCAGAGAACTAATGAAACAATACGAAAGTATCCTTAAATGAAGACTTGTGTGAGATGTACGAATCGTTTTGAAAGCTATAGTGATAGGATTGATCCTTTTGATGCTAATCAAACTAGAACGAAGTCATAGGACTCATAATCACCTCTTTCTTTGACAATTTGAGAGAACCACTGAAATAATAAGAAGTTCTCCCTAAATCAAGACTTGGTGTGAGATGTACCCATTGTTTTTAACGCGATAGTCATGGGATTACTCTTTTTGATGGTAATCAAATTAGAACGTATTAATAGGACTCTTAATCACCTCTTTCTTTCATAATTTTAGGAAACCAATGAAACAATAAGAACGTCTCCATAAATGAAGACTTGTGTGAGATCTACGCATCGTTTTGGACTCGATAGTGATGTGATTGCTCCTTTTGAGGCTAATTTCAACTAAAACGAAGTAATAGAATTCATAATCTCCGATATTTTGACAATTTATGAGAACTAATGAAACATTAAGAAGGTCTCCCTAAATGAAGACTTGTGTGAGATGTACGGATTGTTTTGAAGGAACTAGTGATAGGTTTGCTCCTTTTGATGCTAATCAAACTAGAACGAATTCATAGGACATATAATCACCTCTTTCTTTGACAATTTGAGAGATCCAATGAAACGGTAAGGTCTCCCTAAATCAAGACTTGTGTGAGATGTACGCATCGTTTTTAACGCGATAGTCATAGGATTGCTCCTTTTAATGCTAATCAAATTAGAACGAAGTAATAAGACTCCTAATCACCACTTTCTTTCACAATTTTAGAGAACCAAAGAAACAAAAATAAGGTCTCCTTAAATGAAGACTTGTGTGAGATGTACGCATCGTTTTTAATACAATAGTCATGGGATTGCTCCTTTTGATGCTAATCAAACTAGAAAGAAGCTATAGGACTTGTAATCACCTCTTTCCTTGATAATTTTAACGCACCAATGAAACAATAAGAAGGTCTCCATAAATGAAGACTTGTGTGAGATCCACGCATCGTTTTGGACGCGATAGTGATGTGATTGCTCCTTTTGAGGCTAATTTCAACTAGAACGAAGTAATAGAATTCATAATCTCCTATATTTTGACAATTTATGAGAACTAATGAAACATTAAGAAGGTCTCCCTAAATGAAGACTTGTGTGAGATGTACGGATTGTTTTGAAGGAACTAGTGATATGATTGCTCCTTTTGATGCTAATCAAACTAGAACGAATTCATAGGACATATAATCACCTCTTTCTTTGACAATTTGAGAGATCCAATGAAATGGTAAGAAGGTCTCCCTAAATCAAGACTTGTGTGAGATGTACGCATCGTTTTTAACGCGATAGTCATAGGATTGCTCCTTTTGATGCTAATCAAATTAGACCGAAGTAATAAGACTCCTAATCATCTCTTTATTTCAGAATTTTAGAGAACCAAAGAAACAATAAGAAGGTCTCCTTAAATGAAGACTTGTGTGAGATGTACGCATCGTTTTAATGCGATAGTCCTGGGATTGCTCCTTTTGATGCTAATCAAACTAGAACGAAGTTATAGGACTTGTAATCACCTCTTTCCTTGACAATTTTAAAGCACCAATGAAACAATAAGAAGGTCTCCTTAATTGAAGACTTGTGCGAGATGTACGCATGGTTTTGAACGAGATAGTCATGGATTTCTCGTTTTGACGCTAATCTAACTAGAACGAAGTAATACAACTTCTAATCACTTCTATATTTTTAAATTTGAAACAACCAATGAAACAATATGAAGGTCTCCCTAAATGAAGACTTGTGTGAGATCTACGAATCGTTTTGGACACGATAGTGATGGGTTTGCTCCTTTGGATGCTAATTTCAACTAGAACGAAGTAATAGGACTCATAATCATCTATATTTTGACAATTCAGATAACTAATGAAACAATACGAAGGTATCCTTAAATGAAGACTTGTGTGAGATGTACGAATTATTTTGAAGGCTATAGTGATAGGATTGATCCTTTTGATGCTAATCAAACTAGAACGAAGTCATAAGACTCATAATCACCTCTTTCGTTGACAATTTGAGAGAACCAATGAAATAATAAGAAGTTCTCCCTAAATCAAGACTTGGTGTGAGATGTACCCATCGTTTTTAACGAGATAGTCATGGGATTACTCCTTTTGATGGTAATCAAATTAGAACGAATTAATAGGACTCTTAATCACCTCTTTCTTTCATAATTTTAGGAAACCAATGAAACAATAAGAAGGTCTTCATAAATGAAGACTTGTGTGAGATCTACGCATCGTTTTGGACTCGATAGTGATGTGATTGCTCCTTTTGAGGCTAATTTCAACTAAAACGAAGTAATAGAATTCATAATCTCCGATATTTTGATAATTTATGATAACTAATGAAACATTAAGAAGGTCTCCCTAAAAGAAGACTTGTGTGATATGTACGGATTGTTTTGAAGGAACTAGTGATAGGATTGCTCCTTTTGATGCTAATCAAACTAGAACGAATTCATAGGACATATAATCACCTCTTTCTTTGACAATTTGAGAGATCCAATGAAACGGTAAGAAGGTCTCCCTAAATCAAGACTTGTGTGAGATGTACGCATTGTTTTTAACGAGATAGTCATAGGATTGCTCATTTAGATGCTAATCAAATTAGAACGAAGTAATAAGACTCCTAATCACCTCTTTCTTTCACAATTTTAGAGAACCAAAGAAACAATAAGAAGGTCTCCTTAAATAAATACTTGTGTGAGATGTACGCATCGTTTTTAATACTATAGTCATGGGATTGCTCCTTTTGATGCTAATCAAACTAGAACGAAGTTATAGGACTTGTAATCACCTCTTTCCTTGACAATTTTAAAGCACCAATGAAACAATAAGAAGGTCTCCCTAAATGAAGACTTGTGCGAGATGTACGCATGGTTCTGAACGAGATAGTCAAGGTTTTCACATTTTGACGCTAATCAAACTAGAACGAAGTAATACAACTTCCAATCACCTTTTTCTTTGTAAATTTGAAACAACCAATGAAACAATATGAAGGTCTCCCTAAATGAAGACTTGTGTGAGATCTACGACTCGTTTTGGACGCGATAGTTATGGGTTTGCTCCTTTTGATGCTAATTTTAACTAGAACGAAGTAATAGGACTCATAATCATTTATATTTTGACAATTCAGATAACTAATGAAACAATACGAAGGTATCCTTAAATGAAGACTTGTGTGAGATGTACGAATTATTTTGAAGGCTATAGTGATAGGATTGATGTTTTTGATGCTAATCAAACTAGAACGAAGACATAAGACTCATAATCACCTCTTTCTTTGACAATTTGAGAGAACCAATGAAATAATAAGAAGTTCTCCCTAAATCAAGACTTGGTGTGAGATGTACGCATCGTTTTTAACGCGATAGTCATGGGATTACTCCTTTTGATGGCAATCAAATTAGAACGAAGTAATAGGACTTTTAATCACCTCTTTGTTTCATAATTTTAGGAAACCAATGAAACAATAAAAAGGTCTCCATAAATGAAGACTTGTGCGAGATCTACGGATCGTTTTGGACGCGATAGTGATGTGATTGCTCCTTTTGATGCTAATTTCAACTAGAACGAAGTAATAGAATTCATAATCACCTATATTTTGACATTTTGAGAGAACTAATGAAACATTAAGAAGGTCTCCCTAAATGAAGACTTGTGTGAGATGCACGGATTGTTTTGAAGGCACTAGTGATAGGATTGCTCCTTTTGATGCTAATCAAACTAGAACGAATTCATAGGACATATAATCACCTCTTTCTTTGACAATTTGAGAGATCCAATGAAATAGTAAAAAGGTCTCCCTAAATCAAGACTTGTGTGAGATGTACGCATCGTTTTTAATGCGATAGTCATAGGATTGCTCCTTTTGATGCTAATCAAATTAGAACGAAGTAATAAGACTCCTTATCACCTCTTTCTTTCACAATTTTAGAGAACCAAAGAAACAATAAGAAAGTCTCCTTAAATGAAGACTTGTGTGAGATGTACGCATCGTTTTTAACGGGATAGTCATGGGATTGCTCCTTTTGATGCTAATCAAACTAGAACGAAGTTATAGGACTTCTAATCACCTCTTTCCTTGACAATTTTAAAGTACCAAGGAAACAATAAGAAGGTCTCCCTAAATGAAGACTTGTACGACATGTACGCATGGTTTTGAACGAGATAGTCATGGATTTCTCGTTTTGACGCTAATCAAACTAGAACGAAGTAATACAACTTCTAATCACCTCTTTCTTTGTAAATTTGAAACAACTAATGAAACAATATGAAGGTCTACCTAAATGAAGACTTGCGTGAGATCTACGTATCATTTTGGACGCGATAGTGATGGGTTTGCTCCTTTTGATGCTAAATTTAACTAGAACAAAGTAATAAGACTCATAATCATCTATATTTTGACAATTTAGAGAACTAATGAAACAATACGAAGGTATCCTTAACTGAAGACTTGTGTGAGATGTACGAATCATTTTGAAAGCTATAGTGATAGGATTGTTCCTTTTGATGCTAATAAAACTAGAACGAAGTCATAGGACTCATAATCATCTCTTTCTTTGACAATTTGAGAGAACCAATGAAATAATAAGAAGTTCTCCCTAAATCAAGACTTGGTGTGAGATGTACCCATCGTTTTTAACGCGATAGTCATGGGATTACTCCTTTTGATGGTAATCAAATTAGAACAAATTAATAGGACTCTTAATCACCTCTTTCTTTCATAATTTTAGGAAACCAGTGAAACAATAAGAAGGTCTCCATAAATGAAAACTTGTGTGAGATCAACGCATCGTTTTGGACGCAATTGTGATGTGATTGCTCCTTTTGAGACTAATTTCAACTAAAACGAAGTAATAGAATTTATAATATCCGATATTTTGATAATTTATGAGAACTAATGAAACATTAAGAAGGTCTCCCTAAATGAAGACTTGTGTGAGATGTACGGATTGTTTTGAAGGAACTAGTGATAGGATTGCTCCTTTTGATGCTAATCAAACTAGAACGAATTCATAGGACATATAATCACCTCTTTCTTTGATAATTTGAGAGATCCAATGAAACAGTAAAAAGGTATCCCTAAATCAAGACTTGTGTGAGATGTACGCATCGTTTTTAACGCGATAGTAATAGGATTGCTCCTTTTGATGCTAATCAAATTAGAACGAAGTAATAAGACTCCTAATCACCTCTTTCTTTCACAATTTTAGAGAACCAAAGAAACAATAAGAAGGTCTCCTTAAATGAAGACTTGTGTGAGATGTACGCATCATTTTTAATACGATAGTCATGGGATTGCTCATTTTGATGCTAATCAAACTAGAACAAAGTTATAGGACTTGTAATCACCTCTTTCCTTGACAATTTTAAAGCACCAATGAAACAATAAGAAGGTCTCCCTAAATGAAGACTTGTGCGGGATGTACGCATGGTTCTAGATGAGATAGTCATGGATTTCTCGTTTTGACGCTAATCAAACTAGAACGAAGTAATACAACTTCTAATCACCTCTTTCTTTGTAAATTTGAAACAACCAATGAAACAATATGAAGGTGTCCCTAAATGAAGACTTGTGTGAGATCTACGAATCGTTTTGAACGCGATAGTGATGAGTTTGCTCCTTTTGATGCTAATTTCAACTAGAACGAAGTAATAGGACTCATAATCATCTATATTTTGACAATTCAGAGAACTAATGAAATAATACGAAGGTATCCTTAAATGAAGACTTGTGTTAGATGTACGAATTGTTTTGAAGGCTATAGTGATAGGATTGATCCTTTTGATGTTAATCAAACTAGAACGAAGTCATAAGACTCATAATCACCTCTTTATTTGACAATTTGAGAGAACCAATGAAATAATAAGTTCTCCCTAAATCAAGACTTGGTGTGAGATGTACGCATCGTTTTTAACGCGATAGTCATGGGATTACTCCTTTTGATGGTAATCAAATTAGAACGAAGTAATAGGACTCTTAATCACCTCTTTGTTTCATAATTTTAGAAAACCAATGAAACAATAAGGTCTCAAAAGAACAGGTGGAACTGAGGTCATGGTTTTTCTCTCTCTAGTTTTTGTTCTCTGCCTTCTCTCTAAAAAACTTTCCGGCCACCTTCATTTTTTCTGTCCTTATTTCCCGTCCTTTTCTTTTTTTGACCACCTTCATTTCATTCCGTCCACCTCTCCTCCTCCTGCAGTTCTTTCTTTCCCGTTTTGATCTCCCCTCTTTCTCTCCATTTCTTATCTGTTTTTACTTCATGGTTAGTCACAACCATCTCTTAGCGGGAAACTCAGAAAGTTGTCCTTCAAAGGACCTTTTTACCGAGTTTGGTGTTTCTCTACCGAGCTCACAAGCCTCTCTACCTCCTCATCTTGGTGTAGAGGACATGGGGGAATCGGACCCCTTTCTGGGTATTATGGGTACCAACATAAGCTCAGAAGACTCATCAACAAATGAAATGCAAACTGATCTGGAATTAGGTCATACGATGGGGGCAAATGCTAGGGAAATTTTCTCTGCTGCTCATCACTTTTCTCAACAGGACAGGGAGGAAGCCCTGTTTGAAAGGAAAAAGAACATGCATCTAATGTCTTTCCTAACTGCTCATGGGATTACCTCCAATGATATTCAAGAATTCTTGTCGGATGGTAAGAAGGTCAATTTTCTGAATGCCCACATGATATCTGAGGTAAGTCCTAACCGAGATATTCCCATAGGATCTTCTGGCCTTTTTCTGGGTAGTGCTCTTCAACAAGTCAAGTGTGTTGGTGAAAATTCTAGGTCGGGTGGTTTCTCACTTTTGAATCATCCGGCACTTGAGGTTGGTGAAGGAACTCGGCCGGTGGCTCAGGCTCGGTCTCCCACCAATTCTTGTCTTGTCAAATCTGGACACTTACTATCAGCCTTACCTTCAAACTCAAAGGTTCCTGCTACTTCCCTCGAGGAAGGTGAAATACCTGCCCAAGGTCTAAAAGTAGCCTCCAAAACTTGGAGTGATGTAGTTGGTAAACTCAATGTCAGGTCTTCCAGGAAACTTACGTACCACCCTCCTTCTTCGGTTGATGGAAGCTTGTCTGTCATACATCCTGACGACATGCTTAAAAGGGGTAACCAAATCTGGGCAGCTAGTCTTGTGGGATATTTCCTTCACTCCTCTCTTCCCTATAAAATAGTGGAGCCCATAGCTAGGAAACTATGGGGTCATCTTGGCCTATCTCATGTTTTCCTCCACAGTAAAGGCTACTACATTTTCAAATTTGAGTCTGCTTCGGACTGTGACAATGTTTTGGCTTCCGGTCCATGGCACTTCACTTCTAAGATCATGGTCCTACAGAAATGGAAGGAAGGAGTTGTGTTTTCTAAATCTGAGTGTGATACTTTTCTAATTTGGGTAAAACTCAACAATATTCCTCAATCCTATTGGTCAGATGAAGGTATTAGTTACATTGCTAGTGCCATTGGTAAACCCCTTTTCACCGATGAGATGACAACAAAAAATGATTTCTTGAACTTTGCTAGAGTATGTATTGAAGTCAAGGCTTCCTTTTCCTTCCCCCCTTCTTTTCGAGTTGCTACAAAGCAAGATAACTCTTTGGAGTATTCTTTCACCTCTGTTGAGGTTGAATACCAGAGTAAACCCCCCTCATGCCCCAAATGCCTTGTGTTTGGACACTCTCCTCTCAAATGTCCCAAAGCAAATTACAAATGGATTCCAAAAGATCCAATGTCTGGTTCTGCTGATAACATACAAGCTAATGTTGATGTTCATGCAAAGGTGGTAGATACAAAGGCAGCTTTTTCATCCCCTTCTGCCATTCCAAACATTCCTTCACCATCCTTAGGGAAGGTTGGGTCTCTTCAGGATGACTGGGTGACAGTTGCTAGGGGAGCAAAACCTGGTTTTGTTACTCCCATTCCCAATAATGCGATGGTTATCTCCAACACATTTGTACCAATGACTCAAGCTGGTCAACTCATTGGCTCGGACTCGGAATCTCCTGTTACCATGAATCCTCTTGTTAATAAACTCAAGTTAATAGATGAAAAAAAAGGAAAAGATCTCAAGAACAAACAGATTTCTGGTATGGAAAATCCCAAGGCTGCAAAAAAGAGAAAAGGCAAGGGTAAAGCTGGTAACACCCCCCCTCCATCAGTTTAAATATGTTAGCTTCCTATAATATTAGAGGATTAAATAAAAAGCCTAAGCAGGCTTATGTTAAGCAAATTATTGCAGAATATAATATTTCCATTCTTGGCTTAATTGAGACTAAAGTTAAATCTCCTAAGGCTCCAAAAATTTCCAGGGCACTGTGTAATAACTGGGAATGGGCCTTCAATTATGACTCCCATAGTAATGGTAGAATATGGGTAGGATGGAATCCTCTCCTTTGGAATTTAGATATCCTTTTTGTATCCTCTCAAATTATTCATTATAAAGTTCAATCTTTGGACTTTAACAGCTCGAGCTTCATGGTTTCTTTTGTGTATGGGCTTAATACTTATACTGATCAGAGAAATCTCTGGAATGAGTTGGTCAATATATCCTCGAATGGGAGTTGGTGTTTAATGGGTGATTTTAATGTTATAAAGGACCTTGATGAGACTAATCAACCTAATGACAGTTGGGATGTTGGGAAAGAAGATTTCAAAGACTGCACCACTTCCATTGGTGTGGAGGATATTCGGGCAACTGGACCAGTGTTTACTTGGTGGAACAATCAACCTTCTCATCCCGTCCACAAGAAACTTGACCGAGCCATGGGGAATTCTGATGGTTCTCAGAGTTTGATCTCTCACAGGTAACTTTTGCACATCGTGGACTTTCTGATCACTCTTTGGTTTTACTCAACACTGGTCTTAGATTTTCAAAACCTCGGAGGCACTTTCAATACTTCAACCACATGTCTCTTCTTGATGGCTTTCATGACTCTGTTCAATTGGCTTGGGATACCCACATTACTGGGAACCCTTTCTATGTTTTCTCTGAGAAACTGAAATGCACCAAAAAGGCCTTAATCTCTCTCAACTTATCCACTGGTAACCTTGCCTCGTTGGTGAAAATTGCTAGGGAGGATTTGCACTCGGTTCAGTCCCTCCTACATGACAATCCTTTTGACTTGAACCTTTTGACTAGGGAGGAAAGTTGCTCAAAGCAGCTCTGGCAAGCTATCGATAGGGAGGAAATTTTAATGCAGCAGAAATCCAGAGCTACTTGGTTGGCTTTAGGCGATCATAACTCAAGTTATTTTGCTAATATGATGAAGCAAAGATGGAACTCTAACAAAATTTTATCGATCCTTAATGATGATGGTATTATGGTTCAAGACAAGGAGCAGATTGAGTCAGTGGCAGTGACGCCCCCAAATTCCAGGACCGCCACTTGGTCTCTCGAATTCGATTCATCACGTGCTCATGGTAATACATCACAATAATAATAATTAAATATCACACGATCATAGCGGAAAATCTATTCTAGAATAATTTACAATGATTTATTATAATTATTCCCCCAAGTCTCGCAACCTACAGTACTTAATAGATTACATAATAATATCAGTTAACGACTTGTTATATAATCTAACTTAAGCTTAAACATAAACAAATCCAGTCTTACTACATCATCTTCACACAATATTAATATATTTAAAACATAACAGACATAAGCTAGTTGGTAGCTTTGCCCTTGCCCTTATCAACGCCCGAAGGTTCACCATGCTCTGCCTTAACTGAAATGTTTTAGGGAAAGCAAGAATGAGCACAAATTGCCCAGCAAGTAATATACAATAAGGGTGAGTAATAAGATTCTCAATTCTCGAAAGGGTATAACAAGATTTGATAGTTCAAGAATAACAAGAATATCAACAGTTCTCAATATCAGTCGCTAAGGACAGGATAATATCAATATGATTCAATAATAAGTCAATTCAAGATTTCAAATAATTGAATACTGAGCAGTCACTAAGGACTATGAACTTCTACTAGAATTGATAGTAATAAACTGAAAATCCAACAAAAACAGGTACAACAGGTGATTAGCCTAAAGTACCCTTGTTATGCATAACAATCAACCATACTCAAGTGTGCACGTCGGTTCTCCGACAATTATATATTCCCTTCAAAGAAGGTTGTTCTTCTCAGTCAAATACAAGATCCCGCACCAATTAATTAGTTTGGGTCGCTTTTCAATAATATAAGTCTAGCCGAATCAAATGGCATAGACACTTTCACAATATTCAAGAACAATACTAAGTTCAACATGAATACTAGCTTTAATGAAATAAGAGTTCAAGTATGCTAATTCAATTCAACTGATTAAATAGAAAACTTGTTCGCAATACACAAGATAGGATACTTGCATAGTAAAAGAGTATAAGTTAGGAAACTTTCACAATCATAGATTTCCTTGCATAAAGTAAATGCGTCGGTTAGGATACTTGCACTTTAAAAGAGTGTAAGTAAGAGAACTTGCCTTTAGCGTAGTTTATCCACGAAAAGCAAATCAACACTTTCGAATTCCTATCGTAATACAGTTACGTATATATATGATATTCATTAGTCATATAATTTAACTTCACATTTCTCTTTGAATATACGATCAACACATAAGCTAAGTTTTACCTAGCTACACAGTTACATAGAATATAATTTCTATCCTTAACGTTCCTTCTTTAGAGTTTAAACGCATTCTCATATTATATAAGATCTCAACAATTAGCAAACATGCTTGCATATTATTAATATCACATAAGACCACAATCAATACTAAATATATTTCATTTTAGCAAGTTACGGCATCTCCTTAAGTTAACCGTCAAAAATCGGTTCAAGTAACATCATATAATATCGCGTAGCATTTATTCATATTTAAAGGATACTTTCATGCTTGTATAACTTTTCCAAATCCAATCGTACATGGTATAGGTTCTTAAGTTAATACTTAAAGCCATTCAAGGACACGAACTCATATGGTCTAACATGGTTGCTTTTAAACACATAAGATATTCATATAACTTGTATTAGTCATACTCATGAGTACTCGTATTGCATATATGTAGCTAGCATTGTTATTATCTTGAAAACATGCTTTGTTTATGCTAAACTTTAATCACGGCAACCAATCATGGTATATATATATTCATGACACATGAATGAGTCTAAGAGTACTATCACATGTGTCCATAAATATCAGAATTTAAATCTCCACGTATCGTGTTAATGCTCATGTGCAAGGCTTGTATTTCTATCAGTGAATCTTACTAATAGAGCCTAACATGTTCATGCTTCCTTACGAACCATATAAACACAAGTTAAGGCTTCATTCATATATTTCAAAGCTATCTAAACATGCTCATAACATCAAAATGACTATATAGCATTTACATGATCATATCCACCTTTAAACTAATATTTTGTTAGGAATGAGCACTAGTTAGGTTCACATGTTCATATTTTATTACGGAACCAATATAGATAAGCTAACATGCACTTCATGTGTCTCTAGGTGGTACTAACGTGCTTGCAAGGTCAGTGTGTAAACATGCTTTATATATGTTAACGTCCTTTATGAAACTTTAAATTCGTTTCCAAACTATGTGTCGTTTGGTTAACCATGCATGCTAATATACTAAAACATGCTTACATTGCCTCATTAGGTTTATATATATGTATTAATCATGCTCCCATGCTTGTTTAAACAAAAATCAAACAATTGGTACATAACAGTTTTGTTGCAGAATGCAGAAAAACTGAACACAGAGGCTGGCGCTGCGGCGCGGCACAGTAGCTCACTACTGGCGCTGCGGCGCGAGTGACGCTGCGTGCGGCGCGGACTGCGGCGCGTGCGGCGCTGCGGCGCGGGCTGCGGCGCTGCGGTGTCGAGGCAGTTTTCTGCGGTTCAGACGGCAGCGAAAACCGACCCAAAACCTCTCATTTCATCGATTTCAACATACCATACCCAGATATTAGACTTGTTTAACTTACTAACACATGCATATATGCTTATATAACAGTCAATAGCAATTATCAATTCCCAATTTCATGAGCACCAACTAATTTCACGATATTTGATGTTTTTACAGAAATCTCAGAAATGGAAACACCAAAAATGAAATTGAAGAGCAATGAAGCATATATAGTAATTCTAATCACATATATAAGTCCTTTAAACAACTAATTATTATTCTCAATTCACAAAACCATAACTTCCAACTGAAATCAAGAATTCACGAATAGAAATTTTGACAGAAAATGACAATGAAGACACGAAGAGGATTTATACCTCTGTAAATGATTTAAGCTTGCTGCTATCTCAATAACACTGATATATATATATATATATATATGCTCTCTAGTCTCACTTAGCCAAAATGTTCAGCAAAAGAACTGAAGAATGAGGAGAGCTTATTTATAGAGAATCCATTATTTAGTCCATAGCTTTGCTCATCATTTTGAACTAACGGAAGAGAGGATTGCATGGTGGTTATGGGAGAGTTGGTATTTAGCAGTTGGCTTACACTATTGAGGCCACTCCCCTTGCAATGATCATTGCTATTTTGCTGAGTTTGAGAAGGTAGGAGTAGGCTAGCTTCATGATGCATTTCACGTGTGAAGAGATAGTGACTATCATATTGGGACAAGCCAAGCAAATCTCAGCATTCTTACAAATGGACTATATGCTACACTTATGTTATGTATTATATGTACTCTTAGGTTATAATTACAATGTTCTCCCCATAATGTAATAAATGCAATTTGAATACATATAATCTATGTACATTTTATCTTACCGATATAATACAATCGGATACTATTACATTATATCATATATTATTAAATTGTATTACTCAACAATTATTTATAATAGATCCATGATGCATTATTTTAATGTATATCCACACATCATTTGTCACCTACACATATCATAACATATAGTTACTATACATTTAATTCGCATGCTTGCACATATAATTTCTCATCTTATAAATTGAATATTAATAATATACACATATCCTACATCAATCAATATAATTGTTAACCTCCATAACAATTTAATTAACCTTTATATGATTAACTATCACTTTGAGATAAATCTTATTATATTTATAAACACGTTGCTCATTATTATTATGTTTCTTGCAATAATAACAATCACATATTATTAATCAATCCTCATTAGTATTTTATAACAGTTAATTAATATTCTTCGATTAACAATTAATATAGATTAATTGTTCGCTTAAATTAATATAATCATTCTTATATTACGTCACTGTGCCACACAAGGCAATCAACGAGTTTATCACAAACTCCACCAATTTCTCAATTATTATAATTATTCAATTATATATAATTGAATTAATTCATCTCATAACACAAAATCATGTATATTCAAATAAATTCTCATTTCCATTAATATATTTATTTAATAATATATGGAAATTCTCGGGTATTACAGTGGCTGTGGGGTACTTCTCTACCCTATTTTCTGCTTCAGACTCTCATTATAATGGGTTTAACAACTTTGGCATCTTACCAACCAAGTTGGTTGACCCAATTCAAGCCTCACATCTCAGTGCCCCTATTTCTGACCCCGAGATTTTCAAGGTGCTCAATTCCATGAAAAGGAACAAGAGCCCCGGACCGGATGGTTTCAACGTGAATTTCTTCATTAGCTGCTGGTCCATTGTTGGGGATGCCTTTACCAAGGCGGTTCAGTACTTTTTCTCCACTAGCAGGCTAACCAAAGGGATTAATTCCACTGCTTTGGCCTTGATTCCAAAATGTTTAAATCCAACTGCCATGGCTGATTTCCGTCCAATCTCCTGCTGCAATACTATATACAAATGTATAGCCAAAATCCTTGCTAATAGGTTAAAGGTAGTTCTGCCTCTGATTATTGATCAAGCACAATCTACTTTTGTGAAAGGCCTGAGCATAAGTGATAACATCCTCATGGCACAAGAACTCTTCAAAGGATACACCAGAAAGTCTGGTCCTTCTCGTTGTGCCCTTAAGATTGATCTCCGAAAAGCTTTTGACACGGTTCGGCGGGATTTCCTTCTTGATGTCCTAAAATCTTTTCATTTCCCGCCTATTTTCATTGGTTGGATTAAAGCATGCATTACTTCTGCCATGTTCTCAATCAAGCTAAATGGGACTCTAGCTGGTTTCTTTTGTAGTACTCGTGGGCTTCGTCAAGGAGATCCCCTCTCCCCATTCCTTTTTGTTATAGTGATGGAAATGTTATCCTTAAAACTCAAAAAGGAGACTTCTGCTCAGGAGTTCTACTTTCATTGGAAGGCCAAAGCTTGCCAGCTTACCCACTTACTGTTTGCAGATGACATCCTCATTTTCTGCCATGCAAGCTTACCTTCGGTCACTATTGTTAATTCTTGCATCCTATCGTTCTCTCTTTACTCAGGTCTGATCCCTAATTCTCATAAAAGTCAGTGCTACCTCTCAAATACTGTTCCTGGCACCATGAGTAGTATTTTATCTCTTCTTGGATTTCAGCTGGGCTCCTTACCTTCTAAATTCCTTGGAGTTCCTCTATTATCTCGCAAGCTCTCTTATGCCGATTGTGTTCCTCTTATCCAAAGGATTACATCACGTATTTCTTCCTGGACTTCCAAAGTGCTAGCCTATTCCGGACGACTACAGTTGATTAAGTCAATTCTTTGTTCGTTTCAAACCTACTGGTGCAAGCATTTCATGCTTCCTAAGGCAATTCTTCGTGAGATTCAGTCCCTCCTTGGCAGATTTTTGTGGAAAGGACCAACCTTGTGTAAGTTTGGCGCTAAAGTGGCTTGGTCTCATATTACTTTACCTACTAGTGAAGGGGGTTTAGGCATCAAGAACATCCTTGATTGGAACACATCCTTAATGATGCAACACTTCATTCAAATTATCAATCATGCTACTAAGTCTCTTTGGGCACAATGGATTCAAGCCACCCTCTTGAAGGACAAGTCTATATGGCAGGTAACGGAAGGCCAGGATTATTCTTGGATTTGGAAACAAATCCTAAAACTTCGTCCTTGTGCTTTCCAACATTTGAAGTTTATTCTTGGGAATGGAAATCATACATACCTATGGTATGATCCTTGGTTGAATGGAACCTCCATCAACCCCTCTACCACTTTATTGTCCAACTCAGGTATTCCGGCATCTTCCATGGTAAGCCACATTATCTCGGGCTCCATGTGGAATCTCCCAACTAGTAATCATCATGAAGTCATCCTTTTTCGGCAGCAAGTTCTTCAAATCCCCATCCCTCCTCGGCAGCTTGACCAGATTCTGTGGGATATGCATGATATTAAAACAATAAAGGCAAACCAAATTTGGGACTCTATTCGGGCTAGGACTCTCTTGGTCTTGGAGCTCAATCCTTTGGCACAAACTTCATGTGCCTAGGTACTCTTTTATGTTGTGGCTTGGCCTCCTTAGGAAACTTTCTACAAATGACCGTACCAAGCATTACACAGGTCGGACATGGAATTGTCTTTTGTGCAACCAACATCTTGAGACTTTTGAGCACTTGTTCTTTGAATGCACTTACTCTTCGGTGGTCTTACAAAGTGCACTTGACTTAGGGAATTGGGTTTCCATCCCATTAACTTGGGATGCTCTCATTGGATACCTCACCACATTCCAAGGCACTAAACTGACCAAGAACATTTTAAGTCTCACGGTTGCCACCTGTTTCTACAAAGTTTGGGAGGCTAGGAACACAAAGATGCATAAAGGTACCATTATTCCTCCTAGGTCTATTGCAAAGGATACTATAAATCTAATTAAGTCAAGACTCTCTACTTGTAACTCCTTTATCAAGGCCACAAATTGTAATCATTACTGTAATTGGTTATTAACTAACTAGGATGGTTGACATGTCTTCCTTGTATCGTATCATCATCTAAGCTCCTTAGATGATGTTGCTATTTTCTGGGGTATGCCCCTTAGACATTGTTTTTTGCTCCTCTTAATACAAACAAATTTAGCAAAAAAAAAAATAAGAAGGTCTCCATAAATGAAGACTTGTGTGAGATCTACGCATCGTTTTGGACGCGATAGTAATGTGATTGCACCTTTTGATGCTAATTTCAACTAGAACGAAGTAATAGAATTCATAATCACCTATATTTTGACAATTTGAGAGAACTAATGAAACATTAAGAAGGTCTCCCTAAATTAAGACTTGTGTGAGATGTACGGATTGTTTTGAAGGAACTAGTGCTATATTGCTCCTTTTGATGCTAATCAAACTAGAACGAATTCATACGACTTATAATCACCTTTTTCTTTGACAATTTGAGGGATCCAATGAAACAGTAAGAAGGTCTCCCTAAATAGAGACTTGTGTGAGATGTACGCATCGTTTTTAACGCGATAGTCATAGGATTGCTCCTTTTGATGCTAATCAAATTAGAACGAAGTAATAAGACTCCTAATCACTTCTTTTTTCACAATTTTAGAGAACCAAAGAAACAATAAGAAAGTCTCCTTAAATGAAGACTTGTGTGAGATGTACGCATCGTTTTTAACGTGATAGTCACGGGATTGCTCCTTTTGATGCTAATCAAACTAGAACGAAGTTATAGGACTTCTAATCACCTCTTTCCTTGACAATTTTAAAGCACCAATGAAACAATAAGAAGGTCTCCCTAAATGAAGACTTGTGCGAGATGTACGCATGGTTTTGAACGAGATAGTCATGGATTTCTCGTTTTGACGCTAATCAAACTAGAACGAAGTAATACAACTTCTAATCACCTCTTTCTTTGTAAATTTGAAACAACCAATGAAACAATATGAAGGTCTCCCTAAATGAAGACTTGTGTGAGATCTACGAATCGTTTTGGACGCGATAGTGATGGGTTTGCTCCTTTTGATGCTAATTTTAACTAGAACGAAGTAATAGGACTCATAATCATTTATATTTTGACAATTCAGAGAACTAATGAAACAATACGAATGTATCCTTAAATGGAGACTTGTGTGAGATGTACGAATTATTTTGAAGGCTATAGTGATAGGATCGATCCTTTTGATGCTAATCAAACTAGAACGAAGTCATAGGACTCATAATCACCTCTTTCTTTGACAATTTGAGAGAACCAATGAAATAATAAGAAGTTCTCCCTAAATCAAGACTTGGTGTGAGATGTACGCATCGTTTTTAACGCGATAGTCATGGGATTACTCCTTTTGATGGTAATCAAATTAGAACGAAGTAACAGGACTCTTAATCACCTCTTTCTTTCATAATTTTAGAAAACCAATGAAACAATAAGAAGGTCTCCATAAATGAAGACTTGTGTGAGATCTACGCATCGTTTTGGACGCGATAGTGATGTGATTGCTCCTTTTGATGCTAATTTCAACTAGAACGAAGTAATAGAATTCATAATCACCTATATTTTGACATTTTGAGAGTGCTAATGAAACATTAAAAAGGTCTCCCTAAATGAAGACTTGTGTGAGACGTACGGATTGTTTTGAAGGCACTAGTGATAGGATTGCTCCATTTAATGCTAATCAAACTAGATCGAATTCATAGGACATATAATCACCTCTTTCTTTGACAATTTGAGAGATCCAATGAAACGGTAAGAAGGTCTCCTTAAATCAAGACTTGTGTGAGATGTACGCATCGTTTTTAACGCGATAGTGATAGGATTGTTGCTTTTGATGCTAATCAAATTAGAACGAAGTAATAAGACTCCTAATCGCCTCTTTCTTTCATAATTTTAGAGAACCAAATAAACAATAAGAAGGTCTCCTTAAATGAAGACTTGTGTGGGATGTACGCATCGTTTTTAACGCGATAGTCATGGGATTGCTCCTTTTGATGCTAATCAAACTAGAACGAATTTATAGGACTTCTAATCACCTCTTTCCTTGACAATTTTAAAGCACCAATGAAACAATAAGAAGGTCTCCCTAAATGAAGACTTGTGCGAGATGTACGCATGGTTTTGAACGAGATAGTCATGGATTTCTCGTTTTGACGCTAATCAAACTAGAACGAAGTAATACAACTTCTAATCACCTCTTTCCATGTAAATTTGAAACAACCAATACACAATATGAAGGTCTCCCTAATTGAAGACTTGTGTGAGATCTACGAATCGTTTTGGACGCGATAGTGATGGATTTACTCCTTTTGATGCTAATTTCAACTAGAACGAAGTAATAGGACTCATAATCATCTATATTTTGACAATTCAGAGAACTAAGGAAACAATACGAAGGTATCCTTAAATGAATACTTGAGTTAGATGTACGAATCGTTTTGAAGGCTATAGTGATAGGATTGATCCTTTTGATGCTAATCAAACTAGAACGAAGTCATAAGACTCATAATCACCTCTTTCTTTGACAATTTGAGAGAACCAATGAAATAATAAGAAGTTCTCCCTAAATCAAGACTTGGTGTGAGATCTACCCATCGTTTTTAACGCGATAGTCATGGGATTACTCCTTTTGATGGTAATCAAATTAGAACGAAGTAATAGGACTCTTAATCACCTCTTTGTTTCATAATTTTAGGAAACCAGTGAAACAATAAGAAGGTCTCCATAAATGAAGACTTGTGTGAGATCAACGCATCGTTTTGGACGCAATAGTGATGTGATTGCTCCTTTTGAGGCTAATTTCAACTAGAACGAAGTAATAGAATTCATAATCTCCTATATTTTGACAATTTATGAAAACTAATGAAATATTAAGAAGGTCTCCCTAAATGAAGACTTGTGTGAGATGTACTGATTGTTTTGAAGGAACTAGTGATATGATTGCTCCTTTTGATGCTAATCAAACTAGAACGAATTCATAGGATATATAATCACCTCTTTCTTTGACAATTTGAGAGATCCAATGACACGGTAAGAAGGTCTCCCTAAATCAAGACTTGTGTGAGATGTACGCATCGTTTTTAACGCGATAGTCATAGGATTGCTCCTTTTGATGCTAATTAAATTAGAACGAAGTAATAAGACTCCTAATCACATAAATAAGACCCCCCCCCCCCACCAGTAAAGAAAAAAAAGGAAAAAAAAGAGAAAGAGAGAGAAAATTCCGCCCATTTAAGCTCTTAACCCCCCTACCTACAATGTTCCAACCTTTAATATTCTTCTTTCTAAACACGTGTACACACGTATATATACCAACATATCAAGTTTTAACCGGTGAAAACGAAGTTTTCAAGCTTCGAAAGCAGTTTAAATCCCGTCTCGCTATACACTGTGAGATTTCTTCAGATCTGAAGTTTTTTACTGTTTTAATATATATATATATATATATATATATATATATATATATATATATAAGTATATATATACATTTATAAGTGCTATTTCAGCTTGGATTTCAAATCTATGGCTTTTATCGCTTTAATATATATATAAGCATATATATATATATATATATATATATATATATATAATTTTCCTTTATATATATATATATATATATATATATATATATATATATTAAAGCAATAAAAAGCCACGGATTTAGAATCCATTCATAAAGGAAAATTATATATATATATATATATATATATATTAAAGTTGAAAAAATCACGGATTATATATATATATATATATAGCATATATATATATATATATATATATATATTAATCAGTCACGCCTGGTTTGTGAATCCGTGGCTCTTTCCAGCTTTAATATATATATATATATATATATATATAAAATTAATATATATATATATATATATATTATTTATTCAATGTGATTAAATATCAGTTTTAATTGTTCATTCAATGTAAATCCGTACTAATGTAAAGTTTGTGGATTAGATTTATCTAAATCTAGCCATATCTAACTTGTAACCGGTTCAAAAGTTGTGAAACTGGAATCGTTGAGCTAGAATGGCTAAGATTGATTTAAATCTAGTTTTCTTTCTAGTTTTGTAAATATTAAGCAACTACGCGACCCTAGATCTATATCAAGAGGGAACGGAAAGCTTTGGCTATGCGCATGCAAGGATTTAACTGATGAATCCTTTGTTTTGCAACGTCTAGATATTAATTTGCAGTTTATTTCAATATATCTATTATGCAAGCTCTGATATGATATTTTGTGAGCTTAGGAATCACAGGATCTATGATTAATCACATGGATCTGGATCCGATTCCCACGATGGACAAATATGAGTTGTAAATACAGCTTGCAGCCCTTTGTAAATATAACCATGTGCCTTAAAACGGGGATACAGATTTAAGGCCCTAACATAATTAAATTGTGGTTTGTGGTGCTCGGATCACTTCGATGGCTTTCATGGGCATAAGAGGTCCGACGCTTTTGTAGATATTTATTTATGATTTGCATATCCCATAAAATCCAAATCAAGTCGAATACAGAATAAAAATGGAAGTATGAAAAGGCTTCAATTCTTATGCGAGCGAAAGGGTTTGAAAACCACTTTTCAAAACATCACTTTCATATCTTATCTAAAAAGAACTTTTCATTATATCAAACCCTTCGTATATAGGTCCAACGAAGCATGACACTACTTTCAAATAAAGCACTCAGGCCCAATTACTGCAATTTACACACACACATGCACATAATAATCAGGAAAATTGAAAAGACACGATAACTGTGTTTCACAGAAGTCGGGGGGGGTGCCTAATGCCTTCCACCCCCCCCCCCCCCCCCCCCCGCTTAATCAAGTCCCCGAACTCTATGAAATCTCGGTTTCCAAGACCAATCAAACAAGGTCCAGTAATTGGGCCATATTGCAAAATCTTTCAAAACTCGGTTGAGTTGGTACAACCGTTTCACTCATAACAACTGGCGACTCTGTAAAATCAAGCTTTTCAAAATTGTCGACATTGTATGTTGGTATTTTCCTAAAAATTCACCCTTCAGATAAAACCAATTCAAATAGAAAACAAAAAGGGTATAAACCGCCATAAGAAAAGGGAATCAAAGATTTTTCCCGACGTCGACAGGTGGCGACTTTGCTAGGGACAGTAGAGGGCTTAAGCCGCATTTTAAGTTTTTCAAAATTTCCTATTTATATGCATAAGTGTGTGGATGCTATATTTACATTGATTGGATGTAAGTAAATATTTTACTGCTTTATAGTAGTGCTTTGCCCAAATGTCATCATTTCATACGGTGAGACACGATGAATGTAAATGTATGTTGTGTGATTCCTCCACCAAGAGGCGAACCCGTCAGCGTTTGATTACTGGACTCAATGGAGACTAATCCTGCAAGGCTCAAGAAATGCGCCCCTCAGATCCGCTCCAATTGAAAGAACGGATTAACTTCCCATCTAGTAAATTGAGATGATCTGGGGACCTTCATGCCAAAAAATCAGGAGAGTAGCCTAAGATAGGTCAGCCTCTGATAAACCAAACGCGAAGGGAAGTCCCTGCATGCTTTTTCGTTTCAAATTCCATGTAAATTCAATGTAAATTTCAAATTCCATGTAATTATCAATGTAAGTATACATTCTGTTCCTTGTCAAATTTCATTTTTCATAGATATTAAATCTTGTCATGCTATCCTGTCAGCAAAACAACTAACAACTATTTTTTAGGAACAGATTATAAAACCTCGAAAAATAACACAGTCCATAACATGCATCCTGATAATATATATCAAAATTAACATACCTACTTTTATTATAGGAAAAGATTGGTCTCGTTACCAGATCAAAGTCTAAAAAGACACTAAGCCCATCTCCAGGCATGGCTTCAAGTGCCCAACCTGAATCCACCCCTGTATCTCGGGAAGAGTTTGAAGGATTAAAAAATCAGATAGCAGAATTGGCTATTTTCCTAAAAGAGCAAAGCAAAAGTATTTAGGATAAACAAATACTCGTCCAAACAGAGTCATCCACACAAGGTGGCAGTCAGGATACTGATAAAAAGAAAGATACTCAGATACCTGAGCCTCAAAACAAAGATATGACCAACAAAACCCCTAAAATAGGCAAAAATGACCAGGAAACCAGTGATATTAGGAAAAAGGTCTAGCAAATGGAAGAAACTATTCGGTCCATCAAAGGAACTGGGGCATTTTAAAGTGTAAACTACTCAGATCTTTTTATATTTCCACGGGCTCGATATCCAGACAAATTTCAAGTCCCGAATTTTGAAAAGTATGACAGATTAGGAGATCCTTACACTAATTTAAAAGTGTTCATTGGATAACTCAAATCCTATGCTGAAGATGAGAAACTAAGGATGCATTTATTCCAGAAAAGTTTGACCGGGGAAGCAAGAGCATGGTATGCCCGATTGGACAATTTCAAAATCCACAGATGGGAAGAGCTAGCACATGCCTTCCTAAATCAATGCAGTTTCCAATCACAAATGGCTCCAGATAGATATCAAATTACCAAGGTTAAGAAGCAAAGCAGTGAATCATTTTGTTAATATGCCCAACGGTGGAGACGCCTGACTCCTCAAGTTATTCCATCAATGACAAAAATAGAAATGGTCATAACATTCATTGATATACAGAAAACTCCATTTTATGAGAGGGCCCTAGCAGGAATAGGAAAACCATTCTCAGAAATGATTAAGCATGGAGAAATGGCTGAAATGGGATTGAAGTCTGGAAAAATCAAAGACCTTACTACTTTGGAGGCCGTGGCCGAGCACATTCAAGCTGGAAGTTATGGGAATAATCCTCGGAGAGTCCATAAAAAGAAGGAGGAGGATGTATCCTTGACTCTTCAAGGATAAAATGAGAGAGGCACTCAAAACTTTCCCATTCAAAGGAGAAATTTTTCCCCTGCCCAAACTTCTGCCCAACCTTCAAATCCTCCGTTTCAAAAAGTCAGAGAAGTTAAACGTCGAAGAACATTCACACCCTTAGGGGATTCACTCAAAAATGTGCTAAAGCTTCTGTTAACACAAAATAAGATTGTCCAGCTCTTTCCTCCATCTAATCTAAGTGGACGGAATTTTGACCCAAGCAAGAAATGTGCTTATCATTCTGGAGCTCCGGGCCACGATACCCAAGATTGTTGGTCTCTCAAACATAAAACTCAGGACCTGATAGACAGTGGGGAGATTGTGGTAACAACACCAGAATAACCGCATGTTCAAGACAATCCTCTGCTTTAACACAATGAGGAGGGCATCAATATGATCGGCATGGAAAACGGAGAAAGTTCTAAATACCTCCGGTACATTGGGGAGTCCTCTTAAGTAAACAAGGATATGCCGGATAATTGGGAATGGTCAGAAATGCGGTTTCTGATAGAACAAGAAATCAAATCTATCAAGGAACAGGTTGGTCAACTGGTAGAGCTGGTAGTTTATCAACATCAGATAACACGACAATTGATAAATCAAACCAATCAGTGAGAAATAAATCTTCCTACGCCTTAGATTAGTCCCGTTTCTATGAAGGATCATTACCGATTTCATGAGCATGAACCCTGGGCAGACAAGGTTGCTAGGGAAGAAAAGTTCTAAGCTAATAGAGAGTTTGCTTTCAAAAGAATTTCACTCATTTGAATCAACCTATGGAAGAAATTCTCCAAATATTGATCAACGAGGGGAAAGTCACAGAATTTTTACCCCCAGTGGACCCTCGATCCAGGATGTTCAAACCTGATAGGATATATCAATATCATTCCAACACGCCTGGTCATGACATAGAGGATTGTTGGGGACTTCATCACTTAATTCAAAATCTGATTGAAAGCGGTGAGCTGCTGAAAGTAAACCAAGATTATGGTTATCCTACTGAGGGATCAATCCTTCCTCCCGTGGCATGGAATTTGAAAGAAGTAGTGGTTGTCATTTTGTGTGAAAAGGATCTAGCTATAACGCCCTTGATACTTCAGGGAAAAAGGGCCCAAGAAGGAAAGAATCCTGTGAAAGTGGCTGCACCCAAACCTTTAATATTGCCATTCAGACCGCAATATCCTATTGTCAACCTGAAGAGAGTCCCATGGAACTATGGGAAAGATGAAGGATCAACATCAAACTACGTTGCTATTATATCAAAGGAAAACTCGTTGTACCTGCCTCAGCGAGTAATCAACTCAATCATTAAAGCCAAGGGAAGAGTGTATGTGGAGAAAATTGAAGAATTCCTTAGCAAGTTGGGGCATAATGAAGTCAAAGTGGTGCAAAGCTTAAAAGAGGCACCCCGACAGATATCCATTTTTGATTTGGTCTTATCTTCGGAAGATCATCGCAAGATTCTAGTGAAAGTACTGGAAGAAGCGCATTTGCCGAAGATGGTAGATACCGAGAAATTTTATCATGTGATAGAGCACATTTTCAACAGTAATGTGATATCTTTCACTGATGATGACATTTTAGTGGAAGGGACTGGTCATTGCAAGTCATTGCACACAGCAGTGATATCCTCAGGATATGTGGTCGGAGGTGTATTGATAGATGGAGGATCATCCCTGAACATCTGTCCCTATGACACATTGGATAGAATGATAATCAATCCAAATTGAATCAGGACTAGTCATATAGTCATAAGAGCCTTTGATGGATCTCGGCTAGAGGCTATATAAGAGAAATCGAGCTTCCATTGGAGATTGGTCCCCATACTTTCTACGTATCCTTCCAGGTACTAAACATTACCACAAAATATAATTTACTGTTGGGAAGATCATGGATTCATATGGCAGGAGCAGTCCCGTCCACCCTTCATCAACAAGTCAAGTACACCATTAATGGCAATCTGTTAACTGTTAATGTCGAACCAGAATATCCTATCCATATACAAAGTGATATGCCTGTTATTAGTCTTAATGAAGGAGTTCAGCCTGTTAGTTTTCAAGTTCTTGAAGTGAGCAACACTCAATACCTACCTATTGGGGCACTAACCTTAAAGCCAAGAGTCTCCACCGAAGTAATAACGGTTGGTCAAGAAATGATATCATTGGGTTTCTGTCCTGGAAAAGGGTTAGGAAAGAGTCAGCAAGGAATCAGAAGTCCAGTTCAAATCCCTAGCCATACAGGGAAGGCTGGATTAGGCTATTCCTCTGGATCAAACAACCTGAATCCGCACAAGCATCCACTGGTTCCATCCTCTACCATTTTGCTACCAAACCTCACTGATGCAGGATTTGTGAGTCTTATGAGGAAAATTCATGTTGTAGTCGCTAGTATGCTGATTCCTAAGACTAAACCGATCATTGGAAAAGAAGTATCGAAGCCTAATAAGGAAAGAAAAGAAGGGAAAGAAAAGTTCATAAGGGGAGGACGAGATCCATTTGCCAAAATGTATTTTCTGGTTCATACTGAGGGAATGAACAATGATATCCCAGATGATGATTCTGCAGAAGATCAACTCACAATCCCGTGCATGGACAGAGCTGAAGGGAGTGTCCCGAAGGGGAATGCCGACATTAACAAAGATGTTGTCTTAGTCATCATAAAAGAGGAGATGGACAACAACAACCCCTTTATCCTCCCTGTTAATAAGGACTTGACTCTAGACAATTGGAGCAGCACTCCATGCATCAATTGAAAAGGGTAAAAGGGCAGAAAGTCCATCTGCCCTGAAGTGTGGATTTGTTTCCTGCTTATTTTTGTTGCACAGCGATAACAGTTACTTTTGTCATGCATTCGCTAATTCTTTGTATGATCAAACAGTTTCATATATTAAGTGAAAGCATTTTATTTTCAGGACTCTAGAGTTGGATTTGTTTGGCCTTGCTGATGAGATGCCAAATTTTCACAGTGACTACGACTTTGATGTAGAGCTGGACTTTTATTTGATGGAGATTAATCAAGAGGAGATAGATGACTATGAGGTGCCCGCGGTGATCAAAGAATGGGCTGAAGACAAACCCAAACCAAACCTCGATCAAACCATCACTGTCAATATCAAAACCTTAGAAAACCCTAAAGAAATCCAGATAGGCTTGGACCTTACCCCAAACCAAAGAAAAGACCTGATTAGCCTACTAACTCAATTCCAGGATGTGTTTTCATGGTCACATGAGGACATAATTGGTTTGTCTACTGGCATTGTCATTCATCGACTGCCCATTAAAGAGGGATTTAAGCCAGTCAAGCAGAAGCTCAGACGACTGAAACCTGAGTGGAGACTGAAAGTCAAAGAAGAAATTGTGAAGCAATTCAAAGCCGGCATCATCATGGTATCAATGTACCCTGAGTGGCTATCCAATATAGTTCCTGTGCCTAAGCCTGGAGGGAAGGTACGAGTATGCTTGGATTACCGGGATTTGAACAAGGCTTGTCTCAAGGATAACTTCCCAGTACCTTTTATCCATAATTAATAGACAACATGATGAAGTATGACATGTATTGTTTTATTGACTGTTTCACCGAGTATCATCAGATCATGGTTGCTGAAGAGGATAGGTAGAAGACAACCTTCATTACTCCTTGGGGAAACTTTTGTTATAGACGATTATCTTTCGGCTTTATCAATGTCGGTGCCACCTATTAGCGAGCCATGATGGCCCTTTTTCATGACATGATGCACAAAGAAATAGAGGTATATATGGATGATATCATCATCAAATCCCGAAAGGAGGACGACCACATCAGCCATCTCCAAAAGCTTTTCAACCAGATACACAAGTATAAGTATGATTTAAAGCTGAATCTAGCCAAATGCTCAGTCGGTGTCAAATCATGCAAGTTATTGGGATTTCTAGTGAGCAACAGAGGCATTGAACTGGATCCTGCCAAAATTAAAGCAATCACCGAGATGCCCGTGCCTCGAACATAAATGGAAATACAGGGATTTCTGGGAAGAATCAATTTTATAAGCAGCTTCATCTCTCAACTCACGACAACGTGTGAACCCATATTAAAGCTATTAAGGAAAAACTCCTTCATGAAGTGGTTTGTCAAAAAGCCTTCCTTTCCGTCAAGAAGCAGCTGAGTGAAGCCCCTGTCTTGGTACCCCCAAAAGATAAGGTTCCCCTGTTTATGTACCTGGTAGTCAATGCCAATGCTATGGGCTGTATGCTGGGGCAGAAGGATGATAAAAGTAAGGAAAGAGCTATCTATTACCTCAGCAAAAGATTCAGTAGCGGCGAGCAGAAGTACACTTTGATTGAAAAGGCCTGTTGTGCGTTAGCATGGGCCGCTATGAGGTTACAACACTACCTTCATGGGCGTACAACCTATCTCACCACATGGATCGTCTGAAGTATGTATTCAACAAACCCATATTAAATTGTCGATTATCCAAATAGCAGTTGATCCTCCAATAGTTCGATATCATCTACGTGACTCAAAAGTCTGTCAAAGGTCAAGGAATTGCAAATCAATTAGCTGAAGCACCATCAGGGAATTTTGAAACCTTGGAAACTTATTTCTCGGATGATGGGATAATGACAATCCAACAAATCCATCGATATAGTCCAATATTGGAAAATGTATTTTGATGGAGCCGTGAACATAGAAGGTGCCGGAGCAGGGGCAGTTCTTGTATCTTTTATGGGAAAACAGTATCCTATAGCCACCAAGCTATAATTTGCCAACACCAACAACACAGCCGAGTATGAAGGCTGTATAATGGAACTTAAACTGGCCCAATCCATGGGTATCCAACGGTTAGCATTCTTTGGAGATTCTGACTTGGTCGTCAGACAAACCACCGGGGCATATCATACAAAGAATTATATTTGTTGCCCTATCATCGACAAGTTATCAAGGTGGCTCTAGAGTTTGAAGAAATAACTTTCATCCACATTCCCCGTAGTAGAAATCACTTTGCTGATACATTGGCAACGTTAGCTTTCTTGATCCACATATCTGATAGGATGGGAATTCCTGACATCAAATTTGCAAGCCAAAAAGCCCCGTCATATGCAAATTATATTGGAGAAGTATCCAATGAAATACCTCCCATCAAACAGCCTTGGTACCAGGATATAAAAGAGTATCTGCGAGATGGATCTATGCCCGCTGGGGCAAGTCAAGCTGAAAGAAAACGGATTCATAAGATGGCTATGATATTCTATTTGAGCGGAGATGCACTCTATAAAAGGGATGCTTGAATAAGCCTTTTAAGATGCCTAGATAAAGATCAAGCCCAAAGACTCCTGGATGAAGTCTATGGCGGAGTGTGCGGTCCACACATGAGCGGTCCTTTACTTTCTAGAAAGGTATTGAGAACAATGAATTACTTATTTTTCTCTCAAAGCTGACTATGATGATCATGTCAAAAGATGTTATCAATTCCAAGTCCATGGAAACGTTATCCACGCATCTCCGAATGAATTGCAATGCATGAGTTTGCCGTGGCCCTTTTCCATGTGGGAAATAGACGTGATCGGGCCAATAGAACCCAAAGCCAGCAATGGTCATCGATTCATCTTCACCATGATCGACTACTTCACCAAATGGGTAGAGGCTGAATCTTTTCCCAAAGTCACCAAAGAGGTAATTAATGGTTTCATCAGAAATAATGTAATCTGTCGATATGGACAACCAGAGGTGATCGTATTATACAATGCCAAGAATCTAAACAACCAGATGATTAAAGAATTATGCAGCGAGTTTCAGATTAAACATCTTAATTTTGTCATCTATCGTCCCAAGATGAATGGTGCTGTCGAAACAGCCAACAAAAATATCAAGAAAATTATGCAAAAAATGTCCGCCAATCATAAGGGATGGCCTGCCTTATTACCTCTGACTCTGCTAGCCTACAGAACGTCAATGTGTACTTCTACTGGGGCTACCCCCTACTCATTGGTCTATGGCATGGAAGAAGTACTCCCCATAGAAGTAGAAATTGAGTCATTGAGAGTGTTAATAGATACTCAGATTGAAGAAGACCAGTGGTTGCAAGAGCGGTACCACCAGTTATCTCTGATACATGAGAAAAGGGTTACAACCATCTTTCATAGGAAGTTATATCAACAAAGGATTGCTCAGTCATACAACAAGAAGGTCCGTCTCTGGTAACTCAAAGAAAATTACTTGGTATAGAAGAAAGTCCTTGCCATTGAAGATGAAGCCAAAGGAAAGTTTGCCCCGAATTGGGAAGGCCAATTCATTGTCAAAGAAGTTTTAACAGGAGGAGCCGTCAGATTGCAAGAAATGGATGGGAAAGAATTCCCTCAGCTTATCAATTCAGACACAGTGAAGAGGTACTATGTCTGAGTCACCTGCAAACCATCATTCAGGTCCTGTGAAAATAAAAACACAGCAACAATCAATCAAATTCGGACTTTACTGCAAAGAGTCTGAACTACGAATGACCTGATCTCCCTCAACCACGGGAGTATGTAGGCAACCATTTACGGTGCGGTCAAACCAGACAAGAAATCCAAAAAACCCCTTAAACCAAGCTCAAACCCAAATAAACACTTTTTAAACCGTTTAAGCCAGGCCTGAACTACGAATGACCTGATCTAACTCAACCACGGGAGTACGTAGGCAGCCATTTATGGTGCGGTCTAACCTGCAAAAAAACAATAACACTTTTTGAAAACCATTCCCAAGACACCAAACCCTATATAAAAGCCAAATACTATCAAACCTCTTTGATCAACATACCCTTCTGAGGTACTCTCTGATATCTCAATGTCAATCCATCAAGGAAAAACTCATAATACATCAAAACACCATGTCATGAAAAAAGTGGTAATCATTCAGCAATGACAAAACATATCCAAAATGGAAGTGAATCAAAATATATTTCTCTGCCATATAATACTGTTAAATATATACAATGTATTATATACATGACAAAAATGGCTGACCTAGTCTATGCAGGAAAATGAAAGCTAATCTATAAACCCATTGATAAATGGGATAGCAAGTCCAACATGGCATCCCTCTCAGAAGATGGAGGTGCATTTGTAAGCTCCTGCCCTAAGGTCTCTATGCGAACTATAAGATCCACAGCCATCTGCATAGTGCTACCATAATCATCTATTAATGCACCCATATCTGCAATAATGCCATATATGTAGGATCTAAGTGCAGTACTATTAGCAATGGAAGCGGTCTGGGTAGCTAGAGCCTCATCCCGCTAAACAAAAGCAGTATCCCGAGCAACTAGAGCATCATCTCTCTCGACAAAAGATGCGTCCCAAGTGGTTCGAGCATCGTCCCTCTCGATAAAAGCAGCATCCTTGCTAGAAAGGGTTGTTAACATCAGCGCTCTAGCCTGATCCCTCTCAAAGGTCATCCGAGCTAAAGAATCTATAAGAGATGGGTCTGTAGCAGTGGAAGTGCTCGGGGTGTCACTGACCAAAGCTGCTGTCAAACCAGGAAATAACTCATCCTCGATGGGAGAATCACAGTCCTCCATAGGCTCCTCCTCATCAGAATCAATACTCGACTATGAGTAAACAACCACGACCGATGCAATGTCTGCCTCTACCCATGCCGAGTACTCTAAAGAACGATCCAGATGACCAGTCAAAAAATTAGCCCTCTCGCGACGGGTCCGACAATGATAAATCCTGGTCAAATCATCTGCTGAAAGAGATGAAGATGATAGTCGTTGATCCATAGCCCCATCAAAGTGGTGAATATCCTGAAACTAGTCAAACTGTCCCATGACAGCCAGTGGATAATATGTGGTCACACCTCTCAAACCAACTAGGGGTAGATAATCCATGCCAACTGCATAAGTAATGAAGCTATAAGGAGAGCTGAGTCTTGAACGTGACAAGATCGCAAAGGGATTGTAACGATTGAGATTTTATATGATAATTTTAATATTTATTGAGTTAAATAAATATTTTATGTGATTTATTTATTGAGTTAAATAAATAAATTATGTGATTTGTGAAAGTGATTTAATTAAGTGTTATATATTATTAAATGGATGTTTAATAATTTATTTAATTGATGTATATTAATTTTATGGTATAATTCTAATTTAATTGAGATAATTAAATTAGATGAGTTATGTGATGAAGTGTTACATGTATTGCATAAATTGTAATTAGCGAGTAATTATAATTATGTGACAAATTGTTATGTGATTACTTGATGTTAGATTTTAATTGATTAAATTAGAATGTTAGAGATTTAATTAGTTAAAGTGTAACATTAAAGTATGTGTTAAAATAATTTATTAAAATAAAAAAAAAATTAAATGGTTTTATTGTTTTAAAAGGTTTTGCCAAATAAGGCCCTTGCACTAGCTTTAAACCCATTTTATCCAAACAAGGCCTTAGTTAATAAAACTATTTTCTAAATTAATCTGTTGCCAAACAAAGCCTTGTGGCTTTTGAAATATTATAACTGCTAATTTAATTATATTATTAAGTGTAATTAATATACGTATATTATTATATCAGTTATACATGTATATTATGTAAAGCTACATTAGAAAGTTAGATTGTTAGAGAGAAAAGAACACAGTGAGTTAGAGAGAAAGAAGAAGAAGAAGAAGAAGAAGAAGGAGAAGGAATTTCTAAGCTTGAAACCTAAAAATCATCATCTTCCTCTTTTAACCTATTAACAAAAGGTATATTCTATAATCTCTACCCTTATATTTTTAAGAACTCAATTTACGTGTTCTTCGTGTTTTATTCTCTGTCAAGGTAAATTTTCATGAAATTGTATAAGCATGAATTGTTTAGACATAGTGTATTCATGTGTTGTTTATAAGTGAATTGTATGCCATAAACAAGTTTTCAGAAATCAAATTAGTTATAAAACATGTTTTAATGGAAAATTGATGTTCTTGTGAGTTCATATGCTTTGATTGAGTTTTAAAATGATAATTGAGGATTTCTTATGTGTTAATATGCCTATTTAGAATTTATCATGGTGTTATCTTCAATTACGGAGATATTGCATGAATTATGAGTTGAATTGGGTTAGAATTGGGTTTACAGTGAATGGTTTTGTGAAAACTATGAGTTTTTGGAAAATATTAGAATTAAAAATTTTAAATCATGGATTCTTGTTGTTTAAGATGATTTTGTGTCTAGGAGCATGCTATATATGTTGGAATCATGATAAGTTTATGTTTTTAGGAATTGATATGAATTGCATGAACTGGAATTAGAATTTGGTGTGGAGAAATAAGCCAAATTGACTTTTTCTCTGCACAGTTCGTGAAATTGTCTGCGTTTCCTGGAAGGGGCCCGCCCTGGCGGGCCTATCAAGAGAAAAAACCCCGCCCCGGCGGGGGGTGGCAGGGAAAAAAAAAGAAATTTGTTTTCTTTTGTATTTTGTAAAGCTAATTTTATGTAGTAACTTTTATAGCATGATTAAACATATATTAAAATGCTAAATGAATATTAATAAAATATAATTTGTAATTATAATTTTGAATAATTATAATTAGAGTAAAGGTTTAATTTAAATTATAATTTTGTTAAATTATAATGATTATAGTTGATTAATTTTAATCAAGTGAATGATAATTTTTAAATTATAATTTATATAATTATAATAAATTCATGATCAATTATAGATTATAATCTTGTGTATTATAATTCAATATTGGCATGATTAATTATAAATTATAATTTGTGTAATTATAATTTAGTAAATGCATGATGTAGTTAATTAATTATAAATTATAATTTGTTTATAATTTAATTAAATAAGATGTGATTATAATTTGAGTAATTATAATTAGATTAAATATTTAAATTATAATTCATTTAATTATAATTAATATGAAATACATAATTATTAATTGAGTTAATTATGTGAGCATGCCTATGTGATGTAATTAAATTATGTGATTATTAATTATTAATTTAATAATTAAATAAGAATGAGTTAACCTAGAAAGGTTAACCAATTATGTGAGTTAGTTACGTGTTAACTAATTTAGATTGTTGTGATTAAAAATATATGTGTAGGAAGTGTTAAAGAACGTAAATTATATTAGTAGTTTGCGCTTGAGGCAAGTCTTCTAAACCCTAAACTCGTTTATTTGTTTCAATTCAATTATTCATTGTTTGAGATTTATTCTTTTATTGGACAAATAATTATTGAAAGTTCATGATATAATTAAAGTAACCTTGGCTTATTATTCAAGCAAGGCTTGAATATTCTTTTGAGATGCTTTAAATTTATTTCTAAAGCATATGATAGTTCGTAGTTCTTTCCCTTACGAATTATTCCAAGTTATTGAAATTCGATTCAACTAATCCTTAGTTGATGAACGTGAATTCTAAATTACCCTTGTAAGCTTATCCAAACCAAACTTTCTTTGGTACGGACTTGAATTCAACTTACTGAGTTGAACAACCCTATTATTAGGGGAGGTTACTACGCGTAAGCGTTAAGATGTTTGTGCACAATACATGGTACGAAGGGCTGATCCCCCTAAGTACGAGTTAAGGTCCATAGTCTTATTGACTGTTAAAGGTTTAAATGGAAATGTTTATAACCTAGGACAAAAGTTCAAAGGTCTTATGACCCTCAGATAAATTCTATATTTGAATTTTAATGTTGATAGAGAATTATTATTCAATTCTTTATTACTGAAGTAAGCTAAATTATTCAAATTATTTTTAAAGATATCCTTTCATGTATTTATTATTGTTAAACTCCAGTGAGCTGTTGTTTGCTCACTCTTGCATTATATAACAATTGCAGCTAAGGTTGATAATGTTGACGCCCCGTCTATGAGTAAGGGCAATGGAAAGCAAAATAAGTGAAGACTTGTTTTTATTATTTGAAATGATTGTAATAGACGTTAATGTTATATTTTTATTTTCGCACATTATTATTATGTCAATGTTAGAGTAACCCTGAGATTGATTTTTAAGAAGGTTGTAACCCTTGTTTTAAGAGAGATTTTATTATTTTGAATAAAGGTTGTATTTTATTTTGAAGTTATATTGGGTAAATGTATGTTATATTAGAAAGTGAACACCAAATCATGTGGAAACGAAGTGCCCGGATTTGGGGGTGTCACGGGGATCCTCGATCGTCATCAGAAAATCCAACCAAGATGCCGCATCTGTACACTCAGCTGGCTGAAAAGAATAGGACATGGCTATCTCATAAGTAAAACAATACCCGTGATGTCTAAAAGTGCCGATAGGTCTCAAGTGTGTCATGAATCACACGTATAATAAAACGACATAATGTATATAAATGCATATCCATGACATAATGTATGCATCATGATAAATAATAAATGATAAAGGATGCAATAGATAGGAAATATTATACATACATTGCTAAATACACTATATAATAAAAGCATCATCTCTGTCTGCCACTAAAAAGAAAATATAAAAAGTACAGGGAAATGGGGCACAGCCGCCCAATGACTAACAGAGGCCTATCAAAAGAGATAACGAGAAATGGGGCACAGCCACCCAACAACTAACAGAGGCCTATCAAAAGATATAGCGAGAAACATATCAGAAGAAATCTATGATATGTATATCACCCAGCCGATCAACCTGCTGCAACTAATCCTGAGTCACTGAATCTCTGCCAGAAGGGATGTCAAGCCGATAGAAAAGAAGGATCTGCACCAGTGAAACTGCCAGAATATGGACCACCTGAGGGGCCAGCGCTGGAGCTGGAAGGATTAAAAGAATCTGCCTCTGAAGGATCCCTGCCAAGGTGCCTGACGAACAAATGTGCCCGGTCCAATCGCTAGGTCAAACTGGTAATCTGCTCCAAGTGTGTAGGCTCTCGAATGCAGGCTATCCAGTCTGTCATCATCACAGACCCAAGAACCAATTCTGCTATGAATTGAGTGGCGCGGGTCTAAGCCGCAATAGTGTGAGGACTCCACCAGCGATAAAATGCCTCCTAGGTGTGAGGACCCTCTGATAAGGTGAAGCCATCCAAGCCCATCATGGGAATGTCTGCGACTGGCTGAGATAGGGACCAATGTCGCCTAACAGTAGTAAAAAATGGAATACAAATCTCTCATGTGACGCTCCTGATAACTTGCTCTCCCAAGTAGAGCTCCCAGCCTCCATCAGTCAAAAGAGGAATCCGATGAGTGGACAATGTAAACTCTATCCCGGTCAAGAATCCATCCTCAAAATCGACTGTCAAATAATCGGGGGGTGTAAGGAATCCACGTGATAACAGCAGCGGTCAATAGCTCCAACTACAAGCGGGAACGAGTAAACCCCACTGAAAGTAGTATGCATACAAGCCAATAATGTATGATGATAAAGCATCTACTTTGGAGACGATCTTATTTATTTATTAATAAAAGTATTCACTTATTAAAGGCATTTAATTATCTACATGATGTTATTTTTATAATATGTAAATAACCCATAGTTTTAAGCAATGCTTTTAGAATCATGATGTTGATCATGCTAATGAGATCTAAATTCGTAAAAAGCTTAAAACTAAAATAGTTCCCAATGGTTGGATTACTAAAAAGGGGATTAGTAAATCCAGATAGATTGGTACATATGTTCTTACTTATTGGATGAGGATGATTGATCTCATGATCATTTGTGTGGAGACTGTAATACCCGAGAATTTTTGAATATTATTAATGAATAAATTAATGAAAGTCAAATATTTATTTGAATATAAATGATATTGTGTTACGGGATGAGTTAACTCAATTACTTCAAATTGAATTTATGATAATATAGAGAATTACGATAAACCCGTAGAATTCCTTGCGTGGCACGAGAATGAAAGTGATGAGAAGCTTAACTTAATGCTTATATGAATTGCCTAGTCTGGCAATGTGATAAGATAAGGATGTTATTAATCAAAACAAGAAAGTAAGTAAATTATTATAATTTTCCACAGAGTGGCGCAGCTGCGCCACTTCTGTATGGTAAACCAGCGCAGCTGCGCCGGTAGTAAGACTTAGAAAATAAACTATACTTCACGCATAAGTTACAAAGGTCAATTACCAACATTGATTAAAGAGTGAATTAATGAGTGATGAATTAATTAATATTATTGCTAATTAATATTATGAGTGATAACTATTGATAAGTAATTAATTAATATTGATTAATTGTTATTGTGAATAATAGAAAATTAACGAGGTATGATTTATAAATATAATGAGATTATATTTACTTGATTAATTGTGTTGTGAAATGTTATGTGATATTAATCATATAATATATAGTGACTACATTCTATTTAAAAAGGAAAAGTGTAGTGTGATACTAACATGTGACTATACAATATACAAGAACTATATATTAAGATTAAATAAATTATATGAGTACATAATGAGCTTATGGGACAATAGGTGTGTGTGAGAACATTAAATAAGTACCTCATGAATATTTTACCAAGCAAACAATTGTTGATTTATTATTACTTCAATATATTAATATAATTGAAATAATAGAGTTGGGATAATGTAATGAGATAATACCCGATTAAATTATATTCGGTATGATGAAATGTACATGGATTATATGTTGATATATATGTATGTACCCCAACTTGCTACATTGTAATATTATATCCTTATTGAAATTTCATTGGGATTCTAAATGAATTTAACCTAAGTGTACATAATATGCATATGTGTGCACTCTATAGTATATGATGTTATTACATTCCAATTTGCCAAAATGCTGAGTTCTTTAAGCCTTGTCCCATAATGAGAGTCTCACATTCCCTCCTCACGTGAATGTCAAAAAGGCTAAAGTCTATTACTTGTTCTCAAAATCAGCAAAACTAGCAATGATCATAAGGGGAGTGGGCATTATGATGGAATTCAACAACTAACCAACTACTCTTCATTGCCCATCAAACTATTCTTCATTCCAATGGTTTGTTTTGATGGAGAATTTTATTGTCTGGACACTCAAAACTCTATAAATAAAACTCCCTCCTTCACATTTCAATTTGCTGAGATATTGCTAAGAGGTTATAGAGTATATTGAGAGAGTATATATCAGTGTTAAGAATTCTGAGAATTTGAGGGAAATCACTTTAGCAGCAAGCTCAATTCAAGTTAGCAGAGGTATATTCCCATTTCTATGTTCTTCATTTCTGAAAATCCTAACTTCTTGATTATACTTGAATTAGATGTTAATTGGATTGATAAACAATTGTGAGTTGTTATCTAAGTTAGTAAACATGATTAGTAATGCAATGTGACTGAATTGGATTAGATTAATGAAGGAATTTTGATGTTGGGTTGTAAACTGCCGAAGCAGAAAGCTTCTCTAGTTCTGGCCGAGACACGGCGCAGCTGCGCCCATTTTGTACTAGGATGCAGCGCAGTTGTGCCAGGCACTGATTATGGTTTTCTGTTTCTGTTGACAATCTGATAAGTCTAACATGTTGTTATCACTTTAACAATGCATGAAGGACATGTTAACATGTGTATATATGTGTCGTGATATAGCATGAACGTGATTGACCTCATTAGGGAACGTTTACTAAAGGAAGTATGAGTTTTAAAAAATGAACTTTGATATATACGTATCATGTGTGTATTCTGACTTTTTGAGCATGATCGTATGATCTAGATAGGCATGAAATGCAAGTCTAAAGAGGTTAGGTTTAGACTAGCATACATGGGTTAAGTCGTAACGATTTCAAAAGCAAAGTTCGGACTTTTTGCAAACTAAGTTGCATGATCATAGTGTAATAGTGTTCTGATATTTTTGAGCATACATAAGAGTGCTTTTAACATCACTAAGATATCATATATGTGCACACACTTTGTTAAACACTATGAGAGTTAGTCAAGCATGATTTAGGCTTGTTTAAAGCAATGAAGCACGATAGCCATGCATAAATGATATGAACGCATCTAAGCATGTATATTTCAGATTATGTGACCACTTTATGTGTATGAATGACAAGCATGATAGCCTATATGATTTCATGACCTTGTGTGGCCTTAAGACATTCGAAACCGTAATCTAGAACTATAACATATAAGTTAAACTTCGAAAGATTATGTAAGCATGCAAGACCCTTTAACATGTATATATATTATGTGGCAATGTGTGCTTAGGTTTTAGGATAGAAACAGCAGTGCAAAGCCAACCCTGGTCTGGCCAGGGGACAGCGCAGCTGCGCCGTCCCTAGGCTTAACCAGGGCGTAGTTGCGCCAGTCTGGAGTCCAATCTGGACAGTTTGCTTAATTCTGATTTTGTTAGTTAACTTATATCAATGCTATAACTTGCTAAATAGAGTATGTTTAGTATTGGTTGTGGTCTTATGTGATAGTGATGTTATATGAAGATGTTTAACTTGAAAAGAGGAATTCTAAAGATAAAAGACAATAAAAGTTGTATCAATCAAGAATTGCGAATTAGTATGATACTATGCATGGTATGACTGTGTAGTAAGGTTAAAGACTTAACTTATGTGTTGATTGTATATACGAGATAAGATATGATGTTAAACTATATTGCTAATGGGTATTATATATATACGTAACTATATTACGATAGGAGTTCGAAGTACTGATAAGCTAAAGGTTGATAATCTACGCTTAAGGCAAGTATCTAAATCTTATCTTTTTGATACAAGTTTCTTAACTACATTTGATATGGTATTGAATGTAAGTTCTCGAACCCTACTCCTTATTGAGTATTGCTTAGACTTGTACTATTATTTATTGTACGAGTAAACCATTGAAATTACGATTCATGTCTTATGACTCATTGCTCCATAGCTAATATAAAGTTGATTATATTCTTCGAATTTTAATATGGAGTTTTGAACTTATAATTGTTCTTATATACATTGAAAGAGCGGTTTATGCCATTTGATTCGGCTAGACCTATATCATGAAATTGAAAAGAGATCCAAACCAATTGCCTTAGTGCGGACTCTTATAAATTGACTGAGATGAACAACCCTCATAAAAAGGGGAACTATATAGTCGGGGTGCTGACAATAGTAGGATAGGTTATACATAACACCAGGTACGGTAAGCTGATCACCTGTTATACTTGTTTTATTGGATTATCAGCATATTACTCTTAATTCTAGTAGAAGTTCATAGTCCTTAATGACTGCTCAGTATTCATTATTCTTGAACTGTGAAAAGGTTAAACCTTGAATCTTATTGATATTTTTCGGTCCTTAGCGATCTTTATTGAAAACTATTGATACTTCTTGTTATCCTCGAACAATCAGTTATTGTCATACCCTTGGAAATTGAAAAGTATATTATCCCCTTATTGCTATATTACTTGCTGAGCAAACTTGTTGCTCATTCTTGCCTTTTCCTAAAAATATTTCAGTTAAGGCAGAATAGTGTGGACCCTCGGGCACCGACAAGGGCAAAGGCAAGGCTACGGAGTAGCTTGTTATTATGAATAACTTTTATGATAATTGTAATAAGATTCTAGTCTATTATGTATTAAGTTAAGATTATGTATACTTAAGATATGTTTAAGATATGAGAGATGTTTAAGTTACGAAACCTTGGGACATGAATGGTTATATTAAATAAATGTAATCAATTCGTATTATATGTTATTCCGATGTGCGATATGATAGTTAGTCATATCATTATATTAGATTGTAGAACGTGAAGAACCAAATTCGAGACGATGTGGCGGTCCAAATTTGTGGGAGTCACAGAGACACCAAAGTAAGTATGTAGGTGTTTATTGGAGAATAAGTTCACTGAACGTGACTCGCTATGAAATACCTAATGGAGTTTTACTTACCTGACAATAGGAATTCCTAATGTGATAGTAGTACAAGTGATCCTTGGACTTGAGATCATCATAGTATCTTGTATGTAATGAATTATGCTTTGACTTATTCCTTAAAAACCCTTAGTTTATATCAAAGGATATGCTTGGGTATAATGAGTTACATATGGAGATAATGAATGATCAATAAAGAATCTACCACTTCTAGTAAAAGAAGAGATATATCCTATGTGATTCGTTAAATGACAACCCAGTAGTCTTTGGCCTGCAGAATGGAATTAGAAAGGAGTTTTTAATTTGCATTATTTAGAGTTGTGCATTTTCCAATCGAAATACATATGATTAAATAAAATAAGACTTGACAGTAATTCCATATCTTATGTTTAATTATGACATTTATGGTGGAATGATTAAATTATACGATAACTATTTACTCACAGATTCTTTTATGATTGATGTTGGAATCTATATTATCTGGAAAGTCGTTGATCGCTAGAGAGGCTTATCCCTATTGTAGAATAAATATTATTTATTTAAATAGATTATTAGTTTTATTTATTTATTTAAATAAGATTAGAATTGTTCTAATTGATTTATTCACAACCGATTTATTATTAGAATTTTATTTAATATGATTAAATAAAATAAGACTTGACAGTAATTTCATGTCTTATGTTTAATTGTGACATTGTATGGTGGAAGGATTAAATTATATGGTAACTATTTACTCACAGGTTCTTTTATGATTGATGTTGAAATCTATATTATCTAAAAAGTCGTTGATCGCTAGAGAGGCTTATCCATATTGTAGAATAAATATTCTTTATTTAAATAGATTATTAGTTTAATTTATTTATTTAAATAAAATTAGAATTGTTCTAATTGATTTATTCACAACCTATTTAATATGGAGAACCTAAAGGGTCAAAACCATAAAAGGAAGAATAATTATTTAAAAAGTTAATGTTTATTATTTAATATTTTGGAAATATTAAATATTAATTAATAAGAGGAGTCTTATTAATATTATTACAATTATTATTATTTTAATTTCTAAAGGAGTTTAGGAATTAATTTAATATTAGTACTTTCATTTATTTCTAATAAAATTAGGAGGCAAATTAATTAAATAAATTTAATTAATTAATTCCAATGTGGTGGGAAGCCTAAATTAATTAAAGGAGTTTAATTAATTAAATAAAACCCCATGTCTAATAGGATTAGAAGGGGTCGACCAATATCTATATAAGAGAAGTCTTATAATAAATATCAATGGATGAAATTTTAATTGTTGGAGAGTACTCCTTTTCTATAGAGGATAGAAAACTAGGGTTTAGCCAACCACCCTCCTTCTTGATAATTCCTCTTCCTTGGTGGATCACCTCTAGAGGCCAAACACTTGGGTGACTAACGTTGATCAAAGAAAAGAATCTAACCTAAAAATTCAAGAAGATCACGAAGAACAATGAGTTGAACTCGTACCTGTGGAAGTTTCATTTTACAAGGGTATGATTCTATAACTTCTTATATATCGTTTTAAATTAATAATTTGCATAAAGGATGATCCGGATAATAGTTTTGTAGAAATTTTTAAACTCTGATATAGCATGCTTCCGCTAATTTTTACAATTTGATTGCGCCATAATTTCTTACAAACCCAACAGTGACATCAGAGCCAAACCTTTATGCAATTATTAATTATTTTGATTTCATATACATATGAGTATGTATTTAAAATAATTTATTTGACATAATTAATTTTATAAAAAAAAATTATAGAAGAAAGAAAAAAAAATGAATGAATTTTTTTTCAAAGGAGGCAAACCTGCATCCTTTTTTAAAAAGAAGATGAATCAGAATGAATAAAAGGCGGGATACTTTTTTCCAAAACATGAATCAGGTATTCTATATAGTGACTTGCTTGATTTATGTTAACGCCAAGTTTTGCCTGCGCGTCCAATCACCAAATCCACACGCTCAAACCTGCACAATAACGCGTCACAACGAAGCTTGACTGCTGGGGCCGCCGGGTGATAGCTCCGGTGTGAGAATAAGTACAGGCTGGTCACAAGGTTAACAATGGAGGCAGTAGTGTATAATGCTCAAGTGAATATTACCTGTTACCATTAGGACAAGCTTTGTATTTATAGTCATTCTCACCGCCTCTAGAGTCCATGTCCCAGTCGAATTAGGACTCCTAAACATGGCAGTTACCATTGTTTGGGTCCAACGCCATCTCCTTTTAAAGTATAAGTTGGTGGTTATCCAACCACTTGCCTTATAAGAGTTAGTATTGAGATAGGATTAGGGTTAAAACCCTTAATCCTTTAGACTCCTTATTGCTCCGGGCCCATCCGAGAAATAACCTTCGGTATGGGCCTTACAAAGTGGTCTGAACCCCGTCCCGAAGGGCTTAGTAGTCCAATCCCGATCATTACCTATTCGGTCTAGACTCCGGCCCGAAGGGTTTGGTAGTCCGATCCCGATCACCATTATGTTGGTCTGGGCCCCGTTCTCGTGGGACTAAGATGCCCGATCAGGATAATACCAGTTGGGTCTGGGTTCTGGCCCAAAGAGCTCAAATACCCGATCCCGAACTGTGCTACCAATCCTGGCTTCGGCCCCTTGGGCCCGGTAAGCTCCTCTCGGCCCAGGCCTTCTGTCCATGTAGGGGTCGGTGGATTATATCCGATCATTACCCCCCAGTATCTCATTATAACAAACCTTTCATGGGATATTTAATGAGAGATTTGAAGAGATGCCTGGGTAATCCAACCGACCTAATTAATGCAGTACAGGATACACAAGAAATGAACGGCCCAACATCATTATTAGCCGCCTATTGAGATTCGTGCAGCATCAGTATAAATACCTCCCCACCCCACGATAGTCACTTTTTACGAACTCTCTTTCTCTAAGCTCATTTCAAAAGACTTTTTGGTGAGCACGATTTCTGGCGGGAGACTTCTCTTACTCCAATCAGGCTTTTTACCACCCCAGATCCCCTCATTTCCACCGACTTTTTGTTCTAAGGGCTGATTCCGGCATCCTTCCAGCTGCTTCTGCCACCGACTTGACCCCCACCACTGAGGTCACTCCTACTTCTGCTGAAATGGCCGCCACCGTCACCATCGCCAGCACCGATTTGGTGCCGGTCGATTTACCGGAAGCTCCCACCGGAGACTCTGCTGATGGAACCGAGGCACGGATCCGGCCCGTCTACCGTTCTGAGACGGAATATTCTCACATCAACACCACGTCTACCATTACTCTGCCCCAGATTTTTGACGCCCGAGCCCTTTTCAATATCCACCAAGAGTATAAGCTTCGGGTACCCAGGGCTGAAGAGAGAATGTTCTGGCACCCCGAAGGCAAATGGGTGGCCATCCCCACTTATGCCCTGAGGTACGGTTTCCGCTTCCCCCTTCACGAGTTTATTGTGTCTTTTCTCTGCTTTGTGGGGATCGGGTTCGCACAACTTGTGCCGAACTCGTATATCCACTTGATAAGCTTTATAGCTATCTGCCAAGAACTAGGGATCGCCCCTGGTCTTGATTTTTCTTCGTCTTGTTCTCGGTCGGCAAATCCAAGGAGCCCGGCTTCCGTCAACTGAACCGTGTCTCCGGCCTAGCCACCTTTGCCAAGACTCCCTCAAGAAACAAGGGTTGGCACAATCAGTGGATCTTCATCAAGGGGACCGACCTTCAACTTCTCCCGAACTAGGCCACCCCCGAAGATCCGATTATGAAAGTGACCACCTTCCCCACCAACCGAAGGGACGAGTTCCGAGCCTTCTATCGGAAGGTGAAGAAGACCATGTGGAGCCTGGATACTTTAGCCAATGAGGCCTAGCTGTATAGGCACGGATGTAAGTATTCTATCCCGACCTCTTTTCCTTTCGAGCATTAGTTTCTAATTTGTTTTTCTAATTTTCTGATGGATCTACTTGTTTCTGCAGTGTCCATCTTCAAGCCGAAGGGTGCGGATGAGTCTCTTACCCCCCTCCCCGTTCGGTCCGGTCCCATCCTTTTACCCCTCGGGGATGACGTGGCCGAAGGGGAGACAATCCCAATTTCTGAGCTTTCAGCCGACTCCTCTCCTGCTGAGCCGAAGAATGTCACGAAGATGACTGCCGCTGAGAAGGTGGCCCAGTTGAAGAAAGGCAAGAAGAGGGCTCTTTCCAAGGGCTCCTCTAAATCGTCTCTTCCGAAGCCAGCCACCCCAAAGCTGGCTCTTCTGCCACCTCCCCCAGTTTCAGTTCTTGGGGATCCTGAGGAGACTGAGGAGGAAACTCTGAGGCCTCGCCCCAAGAAGCAAAAACTTGTAGATGAGCCTGACCTTCAGATGGTCGAGGTCCAGCCGGATGCTGCCCCGCAGACTCCTGCGGTCCAACTCTCTGCTGAGGTCGGGCCCTCTGCCGCTGCCGGCCCGTCTGCCCAAGTCGGTCCTTCCGAACGGTCTTCGACCCAATCATTTTGGCCAGGAGCCTGTCAGAAGCTTTCCCTTTTGACCGCTTAGATTACTTCAAGCTTCCTGCTGATGATGCCCGGTTCAAAGGGTATTCTGCCGAATCCTTGATGGTGGCATATATCAAAGCCCAGAGTCAGGTATTCTCGAAAGTTTTAGCTTGTATCCTCTGAATATCTGCCTGACCATTATTAACCTGTTTCTTTTTCCTAGATGCAGGCTAACGTCATTCTGGCCCGAGCTATCCCCCATGTCGTCAAGGCTACCCGGAAGGAGGCTCAGCTTCGCTCCGAGGTGGAAATGCTCGGGGCGGATGTTCGGGGGTTATCGGCTGATTTGGCCAAGGAGAAGGAAGATCATGCTGATACCCGTAATAAGGTGACCTTCGCCGAACGTCAAGCCAACGAACACCAGAGGCTCCATCATAATCTGCCGAAGGAGTTCGTTGCTCTTGACGGCTATAACAAACAGCTCATCGAGGAGAGGGCTCTTCTGAAAGAGAAGGATCTGGATCAGCAGAACGCACTTCTGATCCTCCGGAGCTAAATTTCTGAAATGCACGCCCAACACCTGGTGCTGATGAGGGAAAATATAGCTCTGGGGGCAGAATGTGCCAAAGCCAAGTATCGGGGTGCGCAAGAGTATCAAGAATCGGCTGAGCTCCGTGATACCATTATGGGTCAATTCGCCGAAGGCTATGGAGCTCATAAGGAGCGGGCTCAGGCGAAGATGACGGCTGCTGGGCTTGATGCTGCTATCCTAGACTCCTCCGATGATGAGTCCGATGCCGGAGATGATGCTGATGGCGAGGCTCCTGATCCGTAGTTTAGGTTTTCACTTGTAATTTTTTGTCGTCTTTATTTTTTTTGTAACTTTGCCCGATCGGATCTGCGTGTAACTTTGTCCGATTAGTTCAAGTTATTTTGTAACTATTTTGATCGGATCTGTTCATCGCTAGTCCGATTGGTTTTGTAGACTTTTAGAATATAAATGAAGATCAAAAAATTTTGCAAAGAGAAATCCATTTTATTTTATTGATGTATAAAGCAGCTTATATAAGCAGAAGTAAAGAATTACATAACACTTACTGATAATATTTTCTAAGTCTTCCAGCATGCCATGTATTCTTTACCTCTGTACCATCTAATGCTCGAAGCCGATAAGTTCCCGGCTTCGGCACTTCAGTTACTTCATAAGGACCCTCCCAGTTCGGCATTAACTTACCCGTGTTCTGGGGGGTAGATGTCTCTGCTTCCTGAAGAACCAGGTCCCCGACCCCAAATCTCCTTTACTTCACATTCTGATTGTAGTGTCGGGCCGTTCTCTTCTGGTATATAGCTAGTCTTATTGATGCTGAATCCTGAACCTCATCCAACATATCTAAATTCAATCGTAAACCATCATCATTGTATAATTCTTGGTACTGACTGATCCGAAGTGTTGGTGATCCGATCTCAACGGGTGTCAATGCATCGGTTCCATAGGCCAGTCTGAACGGTGAGTCCCCTGTTGTGGTCCTAGGGGTAGTCTGATACGCCCATAGGACGCTGAGCAGCTCTTCGGGCCATCTTCCCTTTAATTCATCTAACCTTATTTTAATTCCTGTGAGCAGGATCCTGTTGGTGACTTTTACCTGTCCATTGGATTGGGGGTGGGCTACTGAAGTCTTTCTGTGTTGGATGCCTAACTCTTTTAGGAAAATTTTGAACTTTGACCCAATAAATTGTCTGCCATTATTCGAGACCAAGACCATCGGAATGCCGAACAGGTAAACAACATACTCCTTAAAGAACTTGAGGCATTCTTGTTCGGTAATCTTCTGTAACGGTTTGGCTTCCACCCACTTTGTCATGTAGTCGATTGCGACGATTACGAAAGTGGCCTGCCCTTTGGCCTTCGATAATGGTCCTAAGATATCAATCCCCCACATAGCGAATGGAACCAGGGATAAGACCAAATACAACTCCTCGGGAGGTTGATGTGGGATGGAACTATATAACTGACACTTAGGATATTTTTTGACATAGTCCTTTGCTTCCTGGAAGATGGTCGGCCAATAGTATCCCTGCCTCAGAATTTTGTAAGCCAATGACTTGGCCCCCATGTGATCCCCACAGATTCCTTCGTGTACTTCCCTCAGTGTGTACTCTGCCTCCGAAGGCGTCAGACACTTCAGTAAAGGAGAGGTGAATGCCCTTCGGTACAGATCCCCATCAATAAGAACGAAGTTAGAGCTCCTGTGTTTGATTTTTCTAGCGTACATGCGATCCGAAGGAAGAATCCCCTCGGCCAAGTAAGTGATGTAAGGCGTAAGCCAACAGTCGAGCCGATCCAGGGTCAGTACATTTGTCCTTTGAATACTAGGTTTGTCTAATACTTCCAAGTATACTGATCCGGTGAAAGAACTTGCTTCGGTTGTGGCTAGTTTGGCTAGGGAATCTGCTACTGTATTGTCTGTCCGATCGATCCCTAGACAGCTGTATGACCCGAAGTATGAGAGTTCGTCCTTTACCTCTGCCAGGTATTTTGCCATTCGGGCCCCTCAGGTCTCATACTCTCCCGATATCTATTTAACCACCAGCTGGGAATCACTGTACACCACTATCTTTTGCACCTCCAGGCATCGGGCTAATCTAAGTCCGGCCAAAATAGCTTCGTACCCGGCCTCGTTGTTGGTGGCCTTGAATCAAAACCTAATGGCCTGTTGGACCCGGAACCCTTCGGGACTAGTCAGAATGACCCCCGCTCCACTGATGTCTGAGGTAGATGACCCGTCCACGTAGAGAGTCTAGACCGTTTGTAGTGATCAAGCTTCGATGACCAAAGCCACATCCGTCGGTGAAAGAACACTCCACGATAAAATTCGTTAAGGCCTGTCCCTTAATTACCGTCCAGGGATGGTATTCTAAGGCAAATTGAGTTAGTTCCATTGCCAATGCGGCAAGCCTGCCCGAGACTTTAGGCCTGTGCAGTACTTTTTTCAATGGTTGATCTGTGTAGACTATCATCAGTCGACCTTGGAAATAGTGCCGAAGCTTTCGGCTCGCGATGATTAGAGCGTAGGCGAACTTCTCCAGGTTAGGGTACCGGGTTGCTGCTTCTCGAAGGACGTGGCTGACACAGTAGATAGAAACTGCTTTCCCTCTTTTTCCCGTACCAGTGCTGCCCCCACCGCCATCGAGCTTGCGGCTAGATATAGATATAGTGGCTCCAAGGGGATCGGTTTCATCAGCAAAGGTGTCGAGGACAAGTATTGCCTGATCCCCTGGAAGGCGTCTTCGCACTCGGATGTCCACTAGAAACTCTTCTCATTTTTTGGCTCCTTTAGAGTGTCAAAGAATGGCAAACACCTTTTCGCTTATTTTGATGCGAACCTTCAAAGAGCCGCTATCCGACCTGTCATCCTCTGCACATCTTTGTACGACTTCGGGGATTTCATATCCAGTATCGCTTGGATCTTCTCCGGGTTGGCCTCGATGCCCCTTTTGCTAACCAGATAACCTAGGAACTTTCCTGATCCCAATCCGACGGTACACTTTTTTGGGAGAAGCCTGTATTTTTGAACCATTTCAAAGCAGTTTTCTAGGTCCTCTAGATGATCTCGGACTGACACGCTTTTTACAATCATGTCGTCTACGTAGACCTCCATGCTTGGGCCTAGCTGCTTTGTAAACACATAGTTCATCATTCGCTGATAAGTGGCCCCTGCGTTGAGCAGTCCAAAGGTCATCTTCCAATATGCATAAATGGCCCGATGCGTGGTGAAACTCGTCTTCGGGATGTCCTCCCTAGCTATTGAGATTTGATGATATCCCGAGAAAGCATCCATGAAGCTCAGCATGTCGTACCCTGAAGTGGCATCAATCAACTGATCAATGTTGGGCAAAGGGTAGAAATCTTTCGGCCAAGCCTTGTTCAGGTCTGTGTAATCAATGCAGATTCTCCATTTCCCATTCTGTTTCTGAACCAACACCACGTTTGCCAGCCACTCCGGATAGTCAATTTCGAAGATAAACCCTGCCTCTAGTAATTTAGCAACCTCTTCATCGATGATTTTCTGCCTCTCCGGGGCAAAAATTCTCCTCTTCTATATAATCGGTCTCTTATTAGGATCCACTTCCAGTCGGTGTAGCGCTACTGACTTGTCCACCCCGGGCATATCACTGGGTACCCATGCAAAGATATCCGCGTACGCCCGAAGCAGATCGATCAACCCGGTCTGGAAGGGTTCTGTCAATCCTAAGCCAATCTTTATCATTTTTTTCTCGTTCCCCAAGATCAGTTGTATATCCTCTGTTTCTTCGGCTGGTAATGCAAGTGGCTCTGCGCTACCTTCTGTAAATGGCTCTATCTCGATAGCCATTGTCTGCTTCTGCTTACTTACCCCGGTTCCTAAAGAGATCAATGTATTCCGATAACACCTATGTGTAATGTCTAGGTCGCCTTTTACCTCCCCGATCCCGCTCGGCGTTGGAAACTTGATCTTAAAATGAGGTATGGAGGTGACTGCTTGCAAGGCTGCCAGGGTCGGTCTTCCCAATATGGCGTTGTAAGCCGAATCCACCTGGACAATGAAGAATCTGACCATAACCTCTATTTGTTGAGGAGCTGTGCCAAACCTAACCGGCAGATCGATGGTGCCCGACACCTGCACCGGGTCGCCACTGAATCCGTACAATGGTCCTTCTCCCCCCAGTTCCATCTTCTTTCCCCCTAGGTCCATCCTCTGATAGGCATGTGTATATAGTATGTCGACCGAGGATCCGTTGTCTACCATCATCCGCTTCATATCCACTGGTCCGACCTGAGCTGTTATCACCAATGCCCCATCATGGACTATGGGATTCGAAGGGTAGTCTTCATCCGAAAAGGAAATAACTGTCCCCGGGAAAGCCCTTTCCTTTTTTATCGTGGACCCAGCAGCCAATAAGACCGCATCTAGATGTTCACTTCTCTTTCTTCTGGTCACGCGCCCTACCGAACCTCCGAAAATAACATCAATCACCCCCAGTGCGGGCTGGTTCTGATTCGGCTGTGTTTCTCGGGCCTGAGTCCTGTCTTCTTCCCTTGGTTGAGTTCTAGTATTTTCCCTGCCGCCCACATACTGAACCAACGTCCCATTCTGAATGTTCTTCTCGATGAGATCCCCCAGATCCAGGCATTCCTCTGTCGTATGGCCCGCATTCTGATGATAATTGCAATACCAATTTTTGCTGCGCCTCCCAAGTTTCGGCCTCGTCCTGCAGGGCTCATAGAAGGGTTTGTCCTTGATGTCTTCCAATATTCTAGCTCGATCGGTGTTGAGGGGAGTGAAAACTTTGTTGACACTTCTGCCCGGGAAGGGTGGTCGGCCACTGCCCGATCCCCCACTGTTACAGTTTTTTTCCCTTGATTATCCGATCTCCCCTGATTATTGTCCGATAGATGGTTGTTCGGCTTATCTCTGTCCTTAGACTTGTCGTGTGAAGGTGGCTTAAAATTTCCCATGGCCTCTTCAATGGCAATGAATCCTTCGGCCCGATAAAAGGCTTCAGTCAAGTCCGAGGGTGGGTTGATCACTAGGTCTTTCATCAACTTCTTTGACCTCCCCATATCCAAACCCGTTGTGAAGAATCCCAAGGCCTGCGGTGAATTTAACTCTGCCACTGATCCCACAGCTTCCCGAAACCTCTTGACGTAGGTGCCGAGGGTCTCGTCCGAACGTTGTTTCACTTGCATGAGGGAAGCTGTGATCTTTCCCCTTTTCCTGTTGCTTCCGAACCTAGAGTGGAATTTTTCCCGAAGATCGTTCCATGAAGTAATTGCTCCCGATGCCAAAGTTCCCATCCACTCTCTAGCACTCTTCTTCAAGGTGGTTGCAAACATATGACACTTTACTGCGTTCCGAATGCCCATAATATGTCATCAACTATCATATCCGTCTGAATGGTCATACGGGTCTCCCATTCCGTCGTATGTCTCCATCGGGGCATTTTCTTCTTTGGGTCAGTAGTGACTGATCGATCTCGGGCGAGAAAGGGCGAACTGTGGTAGCTCGAGGGTGTTCCCACCTGATTTTTCGCGACCAGAAGCTTCTCCAACTCCGCAACTCGTCGAGCGAGGGGATCGTATCTTCCTTACGGGAGGAAGGTCTGAGCCTGTCCCCCTCATATTCGGGAGATTCGATTTCGCCCTCTGTTCCCGATCGGCCCTGGCGTTTCAGATCTTCGTTCGGTGGGAACGACTCCTTCTTTGGCTCTTCCTTTCCCCAGAATGGCTTCTGTATCGGCTTCTGTTCTTTCCAGTCTCACTTTGTCGTGGAGATCTGGATCGGCTCCGATGCCTGCGCTTTCTTCGAAGAAGCCTCCTGTTCTCCAGCCACCTTAGCCATCTGCAACTCCAATTCTTCTGCTGGAGACGCAAGGCCAGCATGGCGTCCTTATCCTGCTGTATTTTGGTTAACAGAATAAACTAACGCTGGTCCTTGTGTTTCTCCACCCGATCCTTATCCCGTCGTTCATAGGACCGAGACTGGTTGTCTCCCACGTGGGTGTGCTGAGGGATCGGAGTATGTTGACTGGGTACGAACAGCTGCCTTTGTGCCGACTGGACCTGCCACCGAATTGCCCTCCTGGTTGCTAGGTCCCAATCTATCTTTGACCGATTCCCTTACTAGGGTCGTCGGGTGGGTCTGGCCTTTTTCCTGGTTTGAAGCTCCACCGTCTTTACTGGCCATTGTCTTTTCTACCGGAAAAGTACAAACGTGATTGATTAAGGCACTAATTACCCCTCCTTCTAGCGCCAATGTTAACGCCTAGTTTTGCCGGCGCGTCCAATCACCAAATCCCACGCTCAAACCTGCACAATAACGCGTCACAAACGAAGCTTGACGCCTGGGGCCGCCGGGTGATAGCTCCGGTGTGAGAATAAGTTACAGGCTGGTCACAAGGTTAACAATGGAGGCAGTAGTGTATAGTGCTCAAGTGAATATTACCTGTTACCATTAGGTCAAGCCTTGTATTTATAGTCATTCTCACCGCCTCTAGAGTCCATGTCCCCAGTAGAATTAGGACTCCTAAACATAGCAATTACCATTGTTTGGGTCTAATGCCATCTCCTTTAAAAGTACAAGTTGGTGGTTATCCAACCACTTGCCTTATAAGAGTTGGTATTGAGATAGGATAGGGTTAAACCCATAATCCTTTAGACTCCTTATTACTCCGGGCTCCATCCGAGAATAACCTTCGGTATGGGCCTTACAAAGTGGTCTGAACCCCGTCCCGAAGGGCTCAGTAGTCGATCCCGATCATTACCTATTCGGTCAAGACTCCGGCCTGAAGGGCTTGGTAGTCCGATCCCGATCACCATTATATTGGTCTGGGCCCCGGTCTCGTGGGACTAAGATGCCCGATCCGGATAATACCAGTTGGGTCTGGGTTCTGGCCCAAAGAGCTCAGATACCCGATCCCGAAATCTGCTACCCCCAATCCTGGCTTCGGCCCCTTGGACCCGGTAACTCCTCTCGGCCCAGGCCTTCTGTTCATGTAGGGGTCGGTGGATTATATCCGATCAATTTATAAAGTGGCAAGGATTCTGGATTCACTTTACTATTGTAATATATATATATATATATATATATATATTATAATAGCCTTCTATTCTATTAAAGGTGACCCACGTTTTTAAAAAAAAAAGGTTACCAGGAAGTTTGGCACTTTATCTTGGTTTTTGATCCTGCAGGACTAACATATATTATAATGTTATATATAATATATGTAACCCACGGATTCTGCAGCTCACGCCGCCTTTATATATTTATATATTATATTCAATAATTTTATAATTAAAATAAAGAGTTTATTTTAATCTTGAAATTAGATTTTAGGAAAATTAAAATTGTCTATTAAATGATACTCATATATATATGAAATATTTTAATTCATGAGATGAATATTTATTTATTGATATATATGGTGATATGTATGTTAATAAATGGGGATTGATTATGGACTATTTGACCAATGTGATTGGATTTTATTTTAGTTGAATGCTTGAATGAATGAGTTTTATTAAATGGGGTATGCGTACCTCGTCTTCTCTGGTTTTTTTTTATGTAAAATTCTATCTCCCTCCTATGTACTTCCCCTTGACTGCTGATCAAGATTTCAATTTAAATTAAATAGTTTAATGTAATAGAAATAATTATACTTATCTTGAAGAAATCGGACACCAAGGAGCAAGGAGCGCGTGAAGATTCGTTTGTATGGAGCCCGAGTTTAAATGTAATAGTTACGTTTAAATTTAAATTCTTGCACTCCTAAGTTTGACCTTTTGGTTCACTTGGTAGCTCTAGTGAACCAAACTAGAATAAAAGTCCATAATCCATCCGGATAAAATATAGTATTCTATATGTGCATGCTAAGTATTATATATTTATTTTATGCAAACATTCTTCGCATGTTTAATAAAATGACGCGTATTTTATATATATGTGCATGCGCGCTAAATAAGATGAGACAAATAATAATAAACCTCTCAAAGAAATTATATTAAGTCCGAAGCATTCAATGATATTTGGAATATCGAACGTCGCCTTCTAGCATGATAAATTAATAGAGTATTAAATATTTAATATGAGTTTGTTGTGCTATCCACAAGGCGAGTATTGCGTATTTAAGATATTAATTTAATCACATTTAATGATTATCAAAAAAAGTGAACAATATTATTTTGTTGTGCTATCCACAAGGACAAATATTTTTCTTTTTTGAATTTATGGAAGTGCTAGGCTGGACTTAACTTAAATTATTTTAATTCGGATGTGCACATACTTGACCATTATGATTTAAGAGGCAAAATAAAAGGAGTTACATGTTGATATAATTGACAAATAGTTGTCTACATATTTATTTATATATTGGTTGTTGTGCTATCCACAAGGCTATATACATTTGAAATGGGATCCTTATTCTCACTAGCAAATCTTTGATTAGATGTTGCCGAACTATATAAGTGAGGGTAATATAGTTTGAAGAAAATAATGGGAGATACCAATTTAAAAAAAGACCTAATTTATTTTGGTATATAAAATTAATTAAATAAATGTTTGCTAAAATATTGTCATTTCACATACAGAAATTTAAAAATGTCAAAATCATTAATTTCATTGCGTAGCATACTTGATGCTAACAAACTAACCGAGCCGAATTACACAGACTGGTTAAGAAATCGGAGAATAGTTCTCACTGCTGAAAAGATTTCTTATGTCCTAAATTCACCTGTCCCTAGAACAGTTCTAAAATCAGCCTCTGAGGAAGAGATTGCCACTATTGTAAAGTGGCAATATGATGCATCTATGGCTCAATGCATCATGCTCGCATCCATGAATAACGAGCTTCAGCGTCAGCATGAAAACATAGATGCTCCGACCATGTTGCTTCACCTCAAGGAGTTGTATAGTGAACAAAGTAAGACTGCTAGAGATGAGATATTTAAGGAGCTCTTCCGATCTCGGATAACCAAGGACAAGGTGAACATAAAGGAACAAAAGAAATTTAATCCAGCTAGCAAAGGAATGTGCTTTCATTACAACGAGCGGGTCATTGGAAGAGGAACTGCAAGAAGTTTCTGGCAGAGAAGAAGCTTCGAGAAGCTTCGACTTCCAATCAAGGTTTATTCATGATTGAAATTAATTTTTCAGATAGTCAAAATTCTACTTGGGTATTGGATACCGGCTGTGGTTCTCACATATGAAATACTATTCAGTGACTAGTCAGAAGTAGAAAGCTGAACAAGGATGAGATTGTCTACGAGTGAAAAATAGTGCAAAGGTTGCTACATTAGCTGTAGGCACTTATTGTTTAGTATTGCCTACGGGAAAGTTCATTTATTTAAATAATTGTTATTTTATTCCGAATATCATTAGAAACATTATTTCAAATTCCGTATTAGGTATGGATGGATTTGACATTATAATAAAGAACAAAAGTTATTCTATTTATAAAAATAATGTTTTATATGGTATTGGTAATTTGCGAAATGGACCGTACATACTTGACTTGCATGAAAATATATTTCAAATAAAACAAACTAAAAAAAGGAAAAGAGATGATGTTAATTATACCTATATGTGGCACTGTAGACTCGGTCATATCAATGAAACAAGATTATCCAAGTTGCATAAAGATGGGCTCTTAGAACTATCCGATTGTGAATCATATCCAACTTGTGAATCTTGTCTCATGGGTAAAATGACTAAATCTCCTTTTAATGGAAAAGGAGAAAGAGTTACAGAGTGTTAGCGTTTGTTCACACAGACGTTTGTGGACCTATGACAACGAATGCACGGGGAAGGTATTCTTATTTTATTACTTTCATTGATGATCACTCAAGATTTGGATATGTGTATTTAATGAAATACAAATCTGAATCATTTGAAAAGTTCAAAGAGTTAAGAATTGAAAGAGAGAAACAAACGGGCAAGAGTACTAAGATTCTTCGATCAGATCGAGGTAGAGAATACTTAAGCGGTGAGTTTTTCAATTATCTCAAAATAATGGTATAATCTCACAATGGACTCCGCTAGGTACACCACAGTTGAATGGAGTATCTGAAAGGAGAAATCGAACATTGTTGGACATAGTTTGTTCCATGATGAGTTTTATCGATCTTTCAATTTCATTATGGGGTTATGACCTAGAATCGGCTGTATATCTATTAATAAGGTTCCCTCGAAATTCATCCCCAAGACTCCATATGAGATGTGGACAGGAAGGAAACCTGGTCTTAAGCATGTTAAGATTTGGGGATGCCCAGCTTATGTGAAAAATGTTTTAAAATGATGAGCTTGGGACAAGATCTGATAAGTGCACGTTTGTGGAATATGTAAAGAAAGTTTGGGATACTATTTCTACAATCCTACTAAGTAAAAGGTGTTTGTTGCGAAACATGATGCCTTCTTGAAAAAGAAGTTTATCCTTGAAGGAGCTAGTGGGAGGAAAATAGATCTTGTAGAAATTCAAGAACCACAAATCACTACAGATTAATTGGATGAACCTGTCCAAATAGAGACACCTTCTGTACAATACTCTATTCGTAAATCTGGAAGAGTACCGAAGATACCTGAAAGGTATGGATTCTTCATAAGGATGACGATGAGGTACGCATCATGAATGATGATGATCCATTAAATTACGAACATGCTATGAGTAATAAAGACTCAAAAAAATGGTAGATGACCATAAAATCTAAAATGGATCTTTGAAGTAATGCTTAAATCTATTTGTATTTACTTGCAATTAATATTTACTAGATCTGGCAAAATGGACGTGGGGACGCCCTTTCTCAAATATACTTATTAGAGGAGAATGTATGTATGATACAGCCAGATGGATTGTTTCAATAGTTGAAGCAAATCATGTAAATGAGCTGCAACAATCCAATTATGGATTGAAGCAAGCTTCTCAAAGATAGAACATCCATATTGATGAGACAATCAAAGAGTTTGATTTTATCAAAAATGAGGATGAACTATGTGTGTACAAGAAGGTTAGGGGAGCGCTGTTTCATTCCTTGTATATGTTGATGAATATTATTGATAGGGAATAACATTCATATGCTACAATCCATCAAAATAAAGTTGTCTAAACATTCCTCTATGAATGATTTGGGTAGAACATCCTACATTGGGGATATAAATCTGTATAGATAGATTTAAAAGGATGTTCTACTTAACCCAAGGAACGTATATTCATTAGATGCTAAAGGCATTTAGCATGACAAACTCCAAAAAGGTGTATCATGATGATGAGCCATGAAGTGTATCTCTCTAAAATTATCTCAACATAAGAGAGATCGCATGAGTTACTATCATGTATGCAATGAAATATACGATACTTGATGTTGATCAGTCATATTCTGGAGAAGATCACCGTAAGACAGTGATAAACATCTTAAAGTACTTAACTGACACTAAGGATGTCATCATGACACATGATGGGCCTGAATTAAACTAGAGGACTAAGCAAACTCAAGTTTTTTAGACTGACCAAGACGACAGTAAATTCACTTTAGGGTAAGTCGTTACCTTGAAAGGTGGTGCAGTGAATTGGAAAGGTTCCAAACAGCAAAAGATTGTTGGTTTAGCGACAAAGACAAAGTATATAACTGTAAGTGAAGCTACAAATTGATGTTTCAGATGAAAAGTTCATTACATAACTAGGAATAGTTCCTAAGTCTCATCTTGAATCCAAACATGTGTTGCGGCACTTTGATTAAAGAAATCATTGAAAGAAGAGACGTCACCTTAGAGCGTGTAGACTCTCAAGACAACATTGTAGATCCATTTACTAAAGTTTAACACAACAGCAGTTTGATCGTCACTTGGAGAAGATGATATGAGATACCATGGCGATTGGCTTTAGTACAAGTGGGAGATTGAAAGTAGTATGCATACAAGCCAATCATGTATGATGATAAAGCATCTACTTTGGAGACGATCTTATTTATTTATTAATAAAAGTATTCACTATTAAAGGCATTTAATTATCTACATAATGCTATTTTTATAATATGTAAATAACCATAGTTTTAATCAATGCTTTTAGAATCATGATGTTGATCATGCTAATGAGATCTAAATTCTTAGAAAGCTTAAAACTAAAATAGTTCTCAATTGTTGGATTACTAAAAAAGGGGATTAGTAAATCCGGATAGATTGGTACATATGTTGCTTGCTTATTGGATGAGGATGATTGATCTCATGATCATTTGTGTGGAGACACTAAAGCAAGTATGTAGGTGTTGTGACGAACAAGATTTTGTAATTAATTTGATTAATTATTAAATTAAATAAATATTTTTGATGATTTAATTATTGAGTTGAATAATTAATTAATAAAATTGTGATAGATTAATTTAATTATATGTGTTACATTATAAATAATGTGAAGAATTTTATATTCAAAGTATGTATTTAATTGAGCTTATATGATTAAACGAATTATTTAATAAGCATGAAGTTAATCTAATTAATTTAATAATTAATTAGAGATTTAATGATTGATAATTAATAAATGAGAATTTTAATTATGTGACTAGTGATTATTATGGAATTATGCTATTTTATTTAATTAATTTAAAAAAGATTATTTGATTAATTGGGTGCGACATCATTTAACTATATGATAAAAATTAATTAAGATAAATGGAAAGGGATAATAAGAGAGCCAAACATGGCCTTAGGGGGAGTTAGTCAGTTAACCCACTAAGAGACTAATGACTACTTACTCTACCATTACGTATATACATATTATATTATATCTTATAAACATATCAGAATTATTCTATATCATATACGAACTCAGAGAAAACTAGAGAGAATTTAGAGAGAACTTTGAGAGAGAAGAATTGATTAGAGAAGAGTTGGAAAAATTCAAGTTTATACATCAAAAAGAGTTAGCAAGGGTCAATTTCTTCATCCCAAGTTTAATTACGTTAGTTTGATATTTTTAACAAACCCAATTCAAACTCTTGTATATGATTTGGTGATGAATA